>CAJPEX010002931.1:0-33585 GCA_905338405.1 Notodromas monacha
AAATCACCACTTGTTCCTGGAAGGAAATAAAATGGGTAATTTCCGTATATAGAGAACCTGCAACAAGTATAGAGTATCTAGGTTAACAACACACTGTGCAACCGCGATAGGAAAACACCATTTTCCACTTCATTCATTACCATGGTTCGCATAGAGGTATTGATAATACATCTAATTGGCAGCAGATTTGTGAAGAACGCCAGTTCGATAAGTAAATCTTTGCTCTCCTTGCAATTTTTCCTCAATTTGCTGTCAAACTAGATCAGCAGAAATCGGAACAGAGGAAGTGGAAGGAATAGAATTTTATTTCGAAAAATTATTTCCGTATTGACGATGTGGAAAAATTCACAAAACTGTTGAGCCAAGCCTCGCGCAATAAATTAAAGGACATTTCGCAGAACTGCTTCGGGACAGATTCTAACTCACCTTCTCGATCTGACTTCGACATGAGAGGCTTCTCATCACTGACCAGTTCCATCAGCGTCGAACCACTTCGCTGACCTTCAAACATAAGCGGAACTCTCGCGAGCAAAAGCGCTTTGCTCAATGATTCCTCTTCTAAACGATTTTCCAGTTCGACAAGCTTCTTTTCGAGGAGATCTTCCTTAGCCCTAGCAAACTCAATCTCCTCTTCCAAACGGGATACAGTTTCAGGTGCGTACCGCGGATCTAGAGCCTCACGTTCATCAAAACCTGTTCTTTTCCTAGAGGCCTTCTCGTTGGCGGAATCTCTCCGACTAGATAAGAGAATGAAGAGGGTAAACCAGAGGCTGAGTTTCACGTTTGATACGTGTACTAATTGCGAATTAATTCAATATCATTCACTACAAATATTGCTCTGAATGAAGATATTTTACTCCACCATTTGCCCTGACAATTTCGTCCCACGACAGTAATTCAGCAAATGCATACCATGAAAGTGCAATTCAGCTCATCTTGCTTTTTACATATTTCGAAGCATTAACAGGATCCAAACAACATTCACATAAAAAAAAATACAAAATTATGCTGAAAATATTTTTGAACGCAAGAAATCGTGATTTTTTTCTGCGGATTCTTCAAATATAAAAATAATAATTCTCACGAGAAGTCATAGTCCCGTTCCAGCTTCCGATCCAGATCATCCAATTCTGCCTTGAGTAAGTCATCCAGGGATTTACGGTTGAATGATCTACTCGGACTCCTCGGTAGGAGTCCCCTCCCAGTTTTCGAGAGTCCGCTGACCTCGAAAAGTAATACACTTAGAATCACTATGCACAGGACCTGCGCAACACTGGAAAACGGCCCTTCTCGTGCCATTTCTCGGTTAAGCACGCTTCGAAGTTACTACTTGAACAGCTTTGACAATGCAGCGCACTTTAGCATGAACGAAAAATACGAGCACGAAACACTAAAATACCTCTGAAATCGGAAAATGTATATCAACAAGCATATTTCAAAATATACCAAATTTACTCATCCACAAGATGACATTCTTCTAATTCTGAGTTTTTGACTCACGAATACATGAGCGTGGGTCTCAGAATCAATGACGAACCCGATTCACACATGGTAAATGCTTGTTCAAGAAATAACACAGGCGAACTCCACAACAATTTTCTCGGTAGGACGGTTTTTTTTTGTGTGATTCCATTGGGTTCTCTCCCTCTGCTACAGGGGTTTCTCTACGAAGATTTTTTATGGTCCTATAAATTTCGTTGTGGACAGCGTCCACCTGTATTCCGAATTTCAAAACATTATCTCATTAACTCATGGAACACTGTTTCATCACTGAGGATATCTCGGCCTGAAATAAAAACAGACAATGACGTCAAGTGCAGATGTGTGAAGGCATGGGGAAATATTTTACTTTATCTGTAAAAAAAAGTTTTCGAAGTTATTCTGATAATTTTTTCCCATGTTCGTTGCACACGGAATAAAATTTAGGCAATTTTTCATGCACAATTTATCATTGCAATGCCTACCGCCTGTGAAAATATTGCCATTCACAATTCGGTACACTTTTTGATAGATCCATTGCGACAACTGTATTTTATATTACTAATGTGAAGCAAATTATGGTAATGCAAGTTCCTAGATTCGCCAGCGAACTTCTTTCGGTGTTCGGGGTACAAGAAAAATCACCACGCTGTTTCTTACGGTAAATTGATACAGTACAGTACAGTACTGTATTTCAGCGAAGATCTGCATCTTGTGATGCTGACTGCGCGCTGAGCTAACGCACTCCAAAGCCGTTTATCAACAGGCTCCTCTGAATATCAAGTCCCAACTTGCACACATACCATAGGAAAGGAACCACACAGATGCGTCTCGACGGAAAACGCATTCACTCAGTGCGACGCTCTTCGTTAAGCGGAAGAAATTCCTTACAATTACAAATTCAATTACGCGTACTTCATTCACTAAAACAAAAAAAACGTCTTGATTCCATCTCTCACCGAAAAATGAACACTCTAGCTCATTATCAGCACAACCGCCTCATTTACTCAAAAAATCGGATTTACGTGCTTCAACGCGGTCAAGATACAGTAATTTCTTCTGGAATTTTTTCGATGGTTCGAATTAAAATTATCAACTTTCGGTGACTCATGTTTACTCATTTATTTCACGCCTCATTTACTCAAAAAAATGGGATTTACGCGCTTCAACGCGGTCAAGAAACAGTAATTTCTTCTGGAATTTTTTCGATGGTTCAAATTAAAATTATCAACTTTCGGTGACATGTTTCCATCGGAAAAAGGGTAATCTCCAGAATTTCTCAAGTGGTGCGAAAATTTTTCAAAGAACACAAAGTACAGTATATCACTCAAATTCTGTAATAAACTTCGAGAACTTCAATAGAACTCATATTCTCGCAAGTGACATTTGATCAAAAGTTGGCCGAGATTTTCATGGTGATTCTTCCTAAACACGAACATTTCGTGAAATTTGGGATAAACACGTTTGCAATCACGAAATTTCAACAAAATCATCTTCCGCGCACACGCAACCAAGAACTGCTACGCCTGACTTGGGAGTGAAGAAACACTGCGGTAAGAGCCCCGCCTTAAATATTCGGGTGACTCATGCGTCATTCGCGAGATAAGCTGAATCACCGAGGGGGATTCCCTTCAAATTACAGGTCAAAGATCTTTCTTCTGTATCCTGTGACAGGCTTACTAGCGTGCTGAAAAGATCATGCTAAATTGGTAATGGAATACTACAGCCATCACACTTGATTAATCACGACCAGCATAAGGATACACTTTCGGAAGCCACCCAACAAGCTCGGGGTTGGATTTCATCCATGAAACTCTAGCTTCGCTGCGTTAGATTAATCAGTCAACGTGTCATCATTCGTGGAATCAAGGATACTGCGTTTCCTTGCGCCACTTATTGCTAGAGAGATTGGAAAACTAAGCGAAAATTTAACGCAACAATCAAGACGAATTAGTTCATTAGATCGACTTCGTGTTCGTCCTCGTATTTCCGGATTGCGCGAGGTTTTCATTTCACAGAAATGGAATTAAGAGGGGATCATTTTGGTAGAAGGTAGTACTGAATTGGCTTGAATTTCAAGTTTGTTTTTTTCTCTTACCGATAGTGTGAACATTTCACGGGATGAATGTTCAAAAACCGATCCGTTGTCTACATTCCGGGTAAACAACGACCACTTTTTCAAATCAGGAATCAACTTAAAGGAAGCAATTAAATCCATGATCAGTTTTTAAAAAAAAACACATCAAATACTATATGCACAAGTTGAACAACACACATGAATTGAACACAAGATTATTTATTGTGTGTTTTGTTTCGATCTACAGTAATACTTAACTCATCCAATATCAGACGCAACCTTTTTGACCTCGTAAAACGATCGCACACGGGTTAATTTTTCTCCCGAAAAAATTGCGGAAGACAATACACAATGGCATAAAGTAAGTTATCATGAGATGATGAACCACACATCCCTCACAAAAAACTGCTCTGGAAACGAACCCAAGCTTCAATGAATACAGTAACATCTCGTTACAACAAACTTTTGGAGACATGAACAATTTTGTTAAGCTGAATAATTTATTTACTTGAGATTTTCATAATTAATGCTTCAAAACCATTTCACATCAAACCGGCATATAATCAATAAGATCTTGTTTTTCTGACAATCTCAGATTTAATATTATGCTTTGAAAAACTGAGTGATCTATTGACAAAATTGGATTCATGATGTTTGGAACCACTTGTAAGCGTGTTGGTCAATTATTGCAGCGTCCAGCCATGTTACAAGACCCACTCAGCTACATTTGTGATCAGAACTTTCAGACTGTTCTGCCTTAGTCTCGTCTAGTTAGTCAGGAAATGTATGCCAGGAGAAACATGTACACTGCGCGCTTTCTGCTGGGACTCGAGAAGAAGTTTGGTACATTGAAAAATTTGTTGTAAAGGTACCGTATTTTTTGTAAGGAGATTTCACCGTATAAAGAAGCTTTCCACGAAGAACCCATCCAGAATGGGTGGTGAAGTGCAGTCAGCAAGAAATTCACAGGAATCCACATCGGAAGGCGAAAGCTTACTGCGCGCGATCTCCATCAGGAATCGCGAGACCCGGTCGAGACACGAACCCCGGGAAGAATGAAACCGTTACTTGTGGACAAACGGAGGATAGGAAACCTTAATTATTTTCTTCAAGCAAAGGACCACTGCGCCTCGCGAAAGAGGAATTTCAAGGCTATCTACGTGGGCTCAATCGCGAACCCGGTGAAGATGAATCACGCATTCAGCGTTTTCCGCGTCGCGATGCGATTAATTGGCACTACAGGCACTTCTTTCCGCCGAAATATGCAACTTTTGCTCACAGACCTGGAAAATAAGGTAATTTGGAGAGAAGGGGGGGGGAGGGGGTTTCGTACTGTATGTACGCATGCACGATCAAGACAGCACTTCACAGTATAATTTTACATACGTAAAGCGTGCTGTGATCTTGGAAAAACACCGACATGAACTTGAGATTTGGCGTGTGCCTTGGGGATCCAGACTTCATTGTAAAATGATCATTATTTTCCACACTTACACACACTACTGGCTCTTCACAGATCAAAATGTTTGATTTGATTACAGTACCGTAATACTGTTTCATGAATCCTTTTCAATATACGCACAGCAGAATTTCCACAAGATAAGTGTAACGATGGCAAGCATTGCAGTGGTGTCCAAAACAACGTTTACAGTCTAGTACAATAATTCGAATCGGAAACACGTTCAGTAATTTTCGTCAGCCACAGGTTGCTTTTCAAAAATCGGCTAGTTCCCGATCTGATGCTTTCAGGAAATTTCCTTCAAAGATAAATGTAACTTTCTTTATTTTAGAACAGTGGAGAATCTTTGCCTGTGAGAAATTAACGCAGGATGGATATGCATCAGTAAATCCTGATAATATTTTCGATTTGAAAGGTCTTCTTCAAAGCTGTAGAAGTAAAATTTTCCCTAGGTCAAACTGTCAACGTGTTTGATAAATACTCCGATTGTCTGTCATTGCTGCCGTTGTACCAAATGCCATGTATCTTAATTCACTGAATTTAAAATTTCACGAACAAAAAACACTTAATTGTTCTTTAGACATTGGGTCAATAGGGCAGCTCTGCAACGATGTAATGCTCAACCTCTTACATGTACATGAATCGAAAAATGATTGCTGCAAGTCCTGCAAGTGAAGTTAATATTTAGTGTTCATACAAAAATACACGCCGAACATCCTTTGCTAAGTTTTGCAAGCAGACTTCATCATTACATTTTTCGCTCGTCTCACGAGGGTTGAATTTATTTCAAAATGGTATGGATTTAATTTTATCATCCTAAGCCCTAAAGAAAAGTAGCTGATCTGATTCATCCAAATGGCAAGTACCTGGGTTTTTGAAGAAAACTTTTGATGGGACAGGCTCAGAAGGGATTAGCTGCAATATTGAGTTGGACAACAGTTTCCTTTTTTTCTAAGTAGTGCAGACCGTAAAAACCAAACATCTTCCTGGAATTTGAGTCAAGATTAACAAAAAATAGGCCTTCACTGACTAAGTCATAAAGTTTCTGATATACAAAATTGCAATCGTCGAACACTTCCTCAAACATATTCATCATGGTCAATTACCCACAAGAAGAAGACTGATCCATGAGCAATTGAATGTTATTTTGAAATGTAATTTCTTGTACTGTACAGTATACGTTATTCACGAACTGTGCTAACAAAGATAGGAGGAGAAAAGAAATCGGAGCAATGGAAAAGAAAACACAGCTGCCAGATAAGGCTATTACTACACGTAGACACTTGCGAATTCCAAATCTTCATACAGTACTGTGAATTGAGAACACCTACAAGAAACGAAAAGATTGAAAAATAAATGAGTTAAGGTTGAATCACTCTCAAAAATTGAAAAAAATGAAAATATCACGTTTACCGCTTGGCAGAAAGTTCATATTTCCTTCCATCAGACAGAACGGCATCAATCAAAGCCAATTTTGAAGAAGTCTGCTTGACAAGATATAGATAGTGCCACATCAGGAGGTACAACTTTCGTTGTGACGGACTTGAAGACCTTCGAAACAAATAAAATTATTTTTTCAAGGTGCAAAGCTACAAACTCTTCCTACTCGTCCATGTTCTTCAGTGGAAAATAATTTTCTATTGAATTAAAAAATAATAATAGAAAAAACTCACGAATTCCGACGTCGTATTTATTCTCCTCGAAAGATCTGACTCTTGCTTCGGAAGCGGTCTTCGCAAACTCGCAAGTGCGAGTTCTGCAACAATCGGAACTGCGTGCTGCGTCAAAGTTTTCACCTCCCATAGACAAGAGTTGTTCGCATTGCTTTTCATGGGATCAGGTTCATTCGCATCGAATGGATCATCTGCAGAATCTAAAAAGTTTGCTGGGAAATTAATACTTTAACTTACTTCACGAATAGGAATAGTCATTCAACTAACCAGTTTGATTCTCTGCATCAACCAACGATTTCAACGAAGGAAATCGAATGATGAGATTGAGGATAATCGGTAGCAGTCCGAAAAGCGCATCGCATGGAGCTCCCAGGGCAAGGCGGGAGAATTTCTTGACGAACGATCTTACGAGGTAATCCGGCAAGTATCTGTCAAAATCAAAATTGACATACAATTCTCATACACAGAGCTAGAAACTTCGCTCTAATGATAAAATAGTTAGTCCCTTACGCTGAAGACAGAAATCGGTCGAGCATTTTGAAATAAACATTCCTATACTTGCTAGAGAACAAACTTGCGTTCAATAACCCGTACAGTTTTTGGTAAAACTTCGGAACTTCCCTGAAACACAAAATACATAGAAATTACACGAAAATTTTGAAAAAGTGATTGCTCAACTCACAAGTGATATTTGGTCATCAAAATAAAGATCCCTTCCAATGCCAAAAATGAATAAATTCCTCCTTGATGAAAATAGGACTGCAAAAAATCTGCGGCAATCTGTGCATTGTGCAAGCACGGGAATACTTTGGTGGGTAACCAAATAAGAAGTCTTCTGGAATTGTAAGTATTCAAGGGTATGGTCGAAGAACTGGAGGAGGATTTCAAGTCCACACCGCATATTAATGCAGTCCACAGTCGGTCGAGTCCATGTTCGTAAGAACCTGAATCATAAACATGATCGAAATTAATATGTTTTCGTTAACACGTAATGAATCCTCATTTTAGGAAAAATAAATATATGCACTACTTCTCTTCAATGAAGAAAAATTGCCTCAAATGTAAGTAGCTTTGCAAAAATACAGTACCTCTTTTTCTTTTTTTGTCGTTGAACTCGGGTTGCGGTAGGGATTCCAACAAAGTCATCAGGTTCGTAACAAAAATATCGGTGATATGATGGCCTTCCTTCGCCTTGGCATCAAGACTTTGTATGATCTCTCGCGTGATGAACGTACATTTGCTACCAGGGGCCGTTTTCATAGTGCTTCCGAAGTTTTGAATTAAATTGATGAGCTTTTCTTCATCCGATAGATAGAGACTCAGACATGCCTGCAAATCAAGGGTTTAACGTCAGAGTAAAACTTCAACATTCATTGATACATTTTACAGTATTGACACTCGCCTGCAGCGCACACGTTCCCTTTTCTATCGCCGCAAAATTATTCAAAACTTCGGCAGCTTTCTCCACTGACGCTGAGTCGGAAGGTTTCTGGTGAACCATTTTCGTGAGAATTTCGATACTCTGTTCGAATTGACGCAGCAGCTCAACGGCATCTTCCTCCGAACCTGTACACAACCACAGTTCAATGTATTTGCGTTTGGGAAGGTACGGCGAAAACCACGTAATCAGAAATACCATCGGTTCTGGGAACGAGCGCAACTTGAAGATACGAAGAAATTCTGTTGTCCAGTTCTGCTAGTAAACTCACGACTCCCTGTAAGCACGAGGAGCGGATCATCGCATTGGAGAATTAAAAATTAAAATTGTAAATGGGGCTTCAACCTTTTCATTCGCTTCGTCCGACGTCAAACACTCTTCGAGCTTCTTCACGAGGAGGGCAAACTTTGAATTGCTGATACCACTAGCATTCCCATCTTCCTCGTTGTCCATTTCGTCGATGACACTATCTTCATCTTCAGATTCCATTGCTTCATCGCTAACATTTGATTCAGACTCACACGATTCGTCTGAGTATTCCTGCTCCGATCCTTCGTCTTGCTGGAGGGCCTTCTCTAGCTCGGATTCAAGCTCGATTTCTTCCTGATCTTCGTTAGAAGAATTAAATTCACAAACAGGATCATCGCCCGACGGAGATCGCCGCTTCAGCTTGAACTGTGATCGCGTAACAGGCATCCTGAAATCGAAAATTCTGAACACATTCGCCTCCTAACCTGACCTATTCCCACCCCAGCCCTTATCATGCACAGACGTCAGTTGAGTGTCACGCAGCCAAAGCACTACACGCGTAGTTCAGCGGACTCCGACAATGCCGTGGACCTTTCCTCACAATTCACGTGCCCTCGCACTTCAGCACCCTTCTCACGAAATCACCGGTACGGTAGCGTAACAACATCGGTGAGGCATCGCCTACTGCGAAAGAGCAGATGCAACTGCAAAGATTCCTACAAAAACATCATGGAAACGTCCAGAAAGCCGTACAGTTATGTCGCCGAATACGCGGATTTTGTAGGGGTTACGTCTTGCAACTCAGGCAAACAGAAGATTCATTTGATGCCGTGAAGTGCGAAGATTCGGGTTATGGTACTTCGTCAGCCTATGCGGTTCAAGAACTTGGGGCAATGCGAGCGTTTGTGATTATTAAATGTAATATTTCTGAGGTTGATTTAAGGGCCGAGTATTCTCGTCGATATGCGGGAGTTGGAGTTCGTGGAAGGGAAAACTTATTTCAGTTTCTTTGTTTTCAGAATGCACGGCCAACGGTGTATAGAGGAAAATAGTGTTGTGATTCTCTACGTCGATTTCAAAACGTTGCGGGTTCTTCGCGTAACGAAGACCGTGGATACAAAGGATGGAAAGAAAGTGCCCAACATCTATCAGACCATTTACGGTCCCTTGAACGTCTCGGAAGTTATAGGTAAACCTTATGGAGCAAGAATTGAGTTGAAGAAGGGTTTTGTGTATCTTATGTTTCCCTCACCGGAGCTTTGGACGCTCGCATTGCCACACAGAACGCAGATTCTTTATTCCACGGATATTAGTTTGATTATTGCCAATCTGGAGCTGAAACCAGGGAAGATCGTATGTGAAGCCGGAACCGGCAGTGGTTCTCTGAGCTGTTCAATATTACGAACGATAATGCCGTGTGGAAAGCTTCATACGTTTGATTTTCACGATCAGCGTGTAGAGTGTGCCGTCGAAGAATTCACCTCCCTTGGATATGGTGAATTTGTTGTTGCCAAGCATCGCGATGTCTGTCAGGACGGTTTTGGAGTAGAACTTACCGGAAAGGTTGACGCCGTTTTCCTTGATCTGCCTCATCCTTGGCTTGCCTTGACAGCAGCCACAAAGGTGCTGAAAAACTGCGGCCGAATCGCATCATTTTCTCCGTGTGTTGAGCAGGTTCAGAAAATGTGTGTCGAATTGAGATCAAATGGATATGAACAATTGAAAACGATCGAATGTTTGGTCAGAGAGTCAGTCGTCAAAACGATCACGCTCACGACCCCCAGCTTATGCACAGCAAAGAATCGTACAGAAGAGCCTCTTCCGAAGCGCATGAAGACGGACGGGTCAGATCCGCGTGATGGGGGTGAAGCGACATTTTTCTCCATGCCAGTTACGTCATGTGCTGGACATACTGGCTTCTTGACATTTGCGACATGCATGAAGAATCGTTCATGATCTAATTGCTGTACTCTAGTTGGTACTTTTTCGTCTTCCTTTTTTTTCCAAGTTCATCACCTATCGTAGATTTCCCTGATTTCCATGTTATTTGGAAATTTTCATGAGCTGCATAGGATTTGTTTCTACGCAGAAGACAGTTTCGAAATTTCGGGATGTCTGTCGTGGAATTCCTTCAATCTAAATCCACTCTTCTCGCTGCCGGCGTTTGTGGGACGTTATTCTTAAGTTACTGTGTTTATTTCGATCGCAAGCGTCGGTCTGACCCCGCGTTCAAGCAGAGACTGCGTGAAAGTGAGTATTTTTACTAAAATACATGCTGAGAATAATACAGTACTAAACAGTATTCCTGGTTTTAATTCCCAGAGAGGAAGAAGGAGAGGATGCAGAATGGGTCTCGCGGACCGAGAATGCCGATCCCACAATTCACAAATCAAGATGAAGTGCATAGGTATTTCCTTGAACAACTCCAGGCTGGCGAAGAAGCACTGAATGACGATGACGTCGAAATGTCCGCCGAATATTTCGTTAACGCTTTGTTAGTTAGCGGATCGCCGCGAGAGATGTTGCGGTCGTTCAGCGAAACGCTTCCTCCGGCATTGGTGGAAAAAATCATCTCAATTTTGCCGATGGCCAGTCAGGTGAGCGTGTCGTTTATTAAGGAAATTGTACAGTTGGGGAATTTTTCTTGGTCGATCCTTTCATTCGCGAAGTATTGTAATTTTACTGTAGTACATGGCAATCAATCGTGATATACAGTACTGGAAGGTCAGTCAGATGCTTCTAGATCATGCTTCATTCTCTTCAGTTCCATGAGTTGAAACCTCACCAAAACATGAAAATTTGAAGCATGATCCGATTTTTGCGTTTTCTTTTGTGAATGCTGTTGGAAAATACTTTTGTAGCAGTTTGGAACCACTATATTGCATGAATCGGGTGTTGTGCCCAGGCTTTTTGACCCTTATACGGCCATCTTTGGTGTTATGTTAGTTTTTTGAGCAGTGTTATGAAAGAATCAAAGTGGCATTGCGAATTAGTCAAGGTGGGATTGATCAAGGTGTCTGTTTCCATTTCGAATACATTTTCAGTGATAAGTATGCTTATAAATTTTGTCTTCTTAGTTTGAGTTTTTCAATAAATTGACCGATTCCAGCATTCCACGCCGAATAATTGTTGCAGAAGAGTTCCCTTTTATGGTTCGCGATTATTTTATTGAGAATTTCTCTTTTCTGCTTGAAATTCTACAGAGATTAAATCCGTTGATGATGCCGGGATTCGGAAGTGCCATCCCTGTTGCTCGAGTTGCTGAAGAACCACCACCTCGGGAGCAGTCGGTTTCAATTGTCGAAGACGATGTTGATTGATTTCTTTGGCGGAATTGCGGCAGTAGGAGGTCAATCATTTGGCTTAGATTTAAGGTGGAGCACGGATGAGCGTGATCAATTCTCGAGAGTTTTCGTTTGCTGTTATCGTGCGTTCCTTTTTCTGACGATTCAAAAAAAAAATTTCGAAAGGCAAACGTGTAGCCATTTTTTTTATTCACATCAATAATGTCTGGGTCTTTGAATGGTCATTTTCTGTGAATTGAAGACATGTCTCGTGGTACTTTCATTGCGCCTTCGGACGATGAGGGTGTGCGAAGGTTTGAAGCTGATCGAACGGATGTGGACGCTGAATTTAACACCAGCTTCACATGGAATCCCACGAGGAATCTTCCGCTGAAGCAGCAACGAAAAACTTTGCCCGCTTACAAGCATCGAGATGAATTGCTTTATCTCTTGGAAAAATATCAAGTCGTCGTGCTTTGTGGAGAAACGGGCTCCGGAAAAAGTACCCAGGTTCCGCAGGTATGCTGGGGAATTCAAGGTTCAACTGAACAGTGTCATATTTTGAGATTTGGCTATCAATAATTCATTCTATCCGAATCGCTCTTCGCAGTATTTGTTGGAGGCTGGTCATTGCTCTCGTGGGAAAATGATAGCAGTGACTCAACCGAGGCGAGTTGCTGCGACTTCCCTCGCTGCACGAGTAGCTGAAGAGACAGGCTCTCGTCTTGGTGACGTTGTGGGTTACTCGATAAGGTTCGACGACTCCTGGACACCTGGACGAACCAAAATTAAGTTCATGACGGAAGGGATACTAGTTCGCGAACTGCTCGCTGACCCGCTTCTTCAACAATACAGCGCAGTGATGATTGACGAGGTGCATGAAAGAACATTGTTCACGGATATTCTCATGGGTCTCATGAGGAAGGTAAATATCGTAATTGACTCTTTCATATGTTCTGAATTCATCCGCTGAAATCAAGTGACGCTTTATTTGAAAGGCTTCGTTTGGTTCAAACGGTTTTATACTACTTTACTTCGAAAGACTGTGTTCAGATAGGATTTTTTGGATTGCAACAAGAGAGACAGCAACTTCGTGAATGAGCTCTTCCACATTTAATGCTTTGTTTTCCTCGACAGTGATGGATCTGAATTATTTCAAGAAGTTCTTTATGCAATCAACCATCTACTCGTCACGAAACTTCATACTTGACACTGTATTTTTCTGGAGTGGGAATTAATTTCAATTATAATTTAGTCTAATTATGATCAGTTTTTAATTTTCAAAGATAATGAATTGCTGAAACATTGTAAAATGTCGGGTTGTTCCCACTGTGCTGGTCAATGACGTTCGACCTACGCAAATGCGTAAACATACACTTTTTCAGGTATCTAGGAAACGTCCGGATCTACGATTGATAATTTCTTCAGCCACAATGGATGCTGAGGATCTTAGGAAATACTTCGACTTGTCGAAACCATCTGAGCCAAAGCAAACTGCCGCCATTTTATCAGTGGAAGGAAGAACTTATCCTGTTCGTGCATATTACCTAGAGGAACCTGCGGCGGACTACGTGAAAGCTTCAGTTGACACTGTTCTGACCATTCATCGGAAACTCAATACTCCCGGAGACATTCTAGTTTTCTTGACGGGTGAGTTGATCCGACTGGGTGGAAGAACTAAGATCCAGGAATTGCCCCGTCAGATTTTCGATTTTTTAGCGAGCGGTAATTAATTAATTGAACCTGTATTTTTCTTTTCGCATCATTTAATTCTTAGGTGTGGATGAGGTAGACCATGCCGCAAGGTTGCTGGATGAAGAAGTGGAGCGAAATGTGAGAGAAAATGGACGAAGAAGTGGAGAGATGGAATTGAGCATTGTTAAAATGTATGGCTCGCTTCCTGCGAAGGATCAAATGAAGGCATTTTTCCGACCTCCACCGAACACGAGGAAAGTGGTGTTAGCCACCAATATTGCGGAAACGTCGGTTACCATTCCAGGGATCGTACACGGTATTTTCGTGTGTTAATGCCCGACTGGACGAACTTGATAATGTACGCCGACGTATGTGTTCGTTGATTGCAGTGGTGGATTGCGGTTTTGTCAAAGTGAGATGTTTTTCTGCGGATACGCAGACGGATTCTTTGGGTATTGTTTCTATTCCGAAATCATCAGCAATACAACGTGCTGGACGAGCCGGACGGATGAAACCAGGAAATGTGTATAGGCTGTTTCCGGAGCAAGAATTTGATAAATTGGAACCCACTTTGCCGCCGGAAATCCTTCGTGCTGATCTCAGTCCTGTGATACTTCAATTGAAGGTACAGTATGTCGGCCATTTCGCTTCGGAATCCTTGTATAACATGCATTGAAGTACTGTACTGTACCGAATGTATGTTGGAAATCGGTTAGTTCAGATTTAGTATTACTGATTGAACTGAGCTGAACTTCTAAACTTGCTGTTCCGGTGCCAGCTCTTCGTCACGAGTCCATTTTAAATTTGTACATTCCTTCCTGATGAGAACCGTTCACAAACTTACGTGAAGAACCCTAATTTATTTAATCAAGTGCTTCTAATTCCCTCTAGGCCCTTGGAATCACTGATGTACTCAGGTTTCCTTTTCCTGCTCGTCCTCCCGCTGCAAACATGGCGGCAGCACTGGAGTTGCTTTATGCGCTTGAGGCCTTGGATGATAATGGGGAGTTGACCGAGCCATTAGGTGCTTGCATGGCCGAATTCCCTGTGCCAGATCCACGACTGGCGAAGATGCTGTTGTCATCAGGAGACTTCGGGTGCTCTGAGGAAGCGACTGCAATTGCTGCTGTCGCTCTGGTTAGTACATTTTGGACACGACTATCAGCGGATTGGAGTATAACTACCCAGAATAGTTTTGATAAATTTCACTTCAACAGTTGTCTCTGTGAGCTCTGCTGGTGTGCATAGTTATGTGACTCGGATATTTAATTATTGTATTCAGTTTCTTTTCCTCTCATCGGGTTGATTCTCGCAGGTGTACCCCGATCCAGACTGGGATGCGTTAATTCAAGCTTGCTGTTCGTATATTTTCAAAATTGAATGGATTTCTTCGTTTTCTTTATCCTACGGAGGACGTAGATGTTCTCCGTATTGGTGCACTTTTTAAACCAAAGCTAGCTCAAATTGACGCATACTGAGTTCCTGGTAGGAACTAATGGATACCTGATCAATTTTAATGTAAATCGTGAGAAAAGGATAAGCAGGACAGACGCATCAATGCACACTAGCAGACTTTAGATTCAAATTTACGAGAGGAATTGCTCGATGGCGTGGACCCCAAGTACATGATTTAGCCAATTTTATGTTTGTTGAGAAGATACAGTGCTGTATTGAACCGCAAGAATGCGTATTTAATGTTGATATTCATGCATTAAAGCGCCGATTCGGGGAGAACGTCGAACGAGAAATACTTGCAGTAATTATCTTAATAGAAACATGTTTTTTTGTTTCTAGGTTAAATCAATATTCGTTGGAGGTGGAGGAGGTCAAAGGGGTTTGGTCGCTAGGCAGGCCAAACGAGGATTTGAAGCTGCAGAAGGAGACTCATTGACAGCGTTGAATGCATTTTTGTCATTCGTGAAAGTTGGTGATTCTGTGAACTGTAATTCTGGTGAGTTGGTTGTTATATTTGCGTATCAGATTTCAGTTTAGGTGCTATAGATGGATACATGTTATGTTTTTTCCGGAACTTAGAAGCATTAATCAGATGAATGCTTTTGATGTGGGTACGGTTTCATGTTTTTGTTATGACGTAATATGTTAAATTGGGGTGTGAAATAATGCTAATCGAACTTTTCTCTTGTTTTATTCTAGTTTCGAGAGCCGAAAGTAACTTCTGCATTTATCGATCAATTGGTTTTCAGATAAGAACGCAGCTGGGGAAATACGAGCTCGTCGCTCACGTTGGTGTGCGCAAAACTTCCTGGATTTCAAAGCTCTTTCACGAGCATTGGAGATTCAATCCCAACTCATCAAACTGTTGAAAAGGTTTCGAATCCCGCTGGTTTCCGCAAAGGGCGACGCAGTCAGAGTTCGGCGCTGTGTTGCAGCGGGATACTTCGCAAATGCAGCTATTTTGCATCATTCCGGGCAGTACAGAACCGTTCGTGGGGGAGTGGAGTTGAAAATTCATCCGTCCTCTGTCCTCTACGATCAAAAAGCGAAACGAATTGACAAGATGGCCCAGTGTGTTGTGTATACGGAAGTATTGCACACGAGTGAAGTTTTCATGCGGGACTTGACCGTTGTTGACGTCAACTGGTTGTTGGAGTTGGCCCCGCATTATTATAAGCGTGGCTACCTTTTCTAACTGAAATGAAAATTTTAAAATATTTTCATATTTTTGCCGTGGTGATACAATCATTTATAGGCAATCGGTTTGCCATTTTTTACCGTTTTTGGAAAGAGAAACCGATTCTGTCGAACGATTGTCTATTTTATGTGCAATACTCGGGTATCTGTGCGAATGATCGTGATAAGGGTGATTTTGACTGCTCGTGTGAATTAACGATTTCTCGTCAGAATTGATGGGGTGACGTGACCGAAGCTTGTGACAGCATGGCGCTCAGGAAGTGTAAAAGTGCGGTTGGACTGATCCTTATTTTCTCTCTTATGAAGCTTGGGCTCGGTGATCAGTTCGAGCCCAATCAGATTCATCTGGCATTATCGAGTGAGTAGAAGGCGTTTCATTGTGGTTTTCTGACCTTGGGCCGTAATTTTATGAACTCCCGTGAAATTTCTTCCAAGTTTTTTTTTTTTTCAAGTTCGGTGCGTTGATTTTTGCTTTTAGGAAACCCGAATGAACTGATGGTTGTGTGGAATACGAACGGCTCAATCGAAGGTTTGGTTCAGTGGGAGAAGATTTCGGATCCGCAAAGCAGATTCCAGTCTGTCGCTATATCTCATGCGTTTGTTGAGCACAGTTCCTCAAAGCTGCAGCAGTATGTCCATGAAGCCTATATGACTGATTTGGATCCTGCGGAGGCCTATAGTGAGTAGAAGACTGTTTTTCAAAGATCCTGATTTCGAACCTAGGAATTCTAAGCTTCACAAAAATTATTGACTCTTCTTGAAGCGATGGTACTGAATTCAATTTCATACCTACTCCACTACGATTCCGTCCCCTGCGTTAGTCAAATTTGCGGCCGAGATTCCCCCTCCATTTTTGTACGGTGAATGCTGCTCTTCGGCAAAAAAAATTTCCCCTCTGAGTGGAGTTTTGGAGAGTCCAATCCGCATGAGGATTGCCTTGGGTTCACCTGGTGATATCGTGGAGGGAATTCCGCAAATTTGTCTTCAATTTACGTTGATAATCATTTTATTGTTGCGTTCTGATTTGAATTTTTCTCATCCGGGCTTTTTTCACGTAACGAGAAAAATTGTTCCATAGGGTTACGAAGTGTTTTGATTCAGTGGCTAAATGAATTGCGGCGTGTCATTTCAAGTTAGTTTTATTTCTTTAAGAATATCGTGTGGGGTCAAAGTTAGTGTGGTCCGAATGGATTGAATGTCAACCTACTGCTGCCTCAAATTCCACCGACTGGAGTCCGAGATTGGCAGTTTTCGGTGACCTGGGCTTAGTCAATGCCCAGAGTATCCCGCGTTTATTGCAAGATACGAAACGTGGAATTTATGATGCTGTTTTGCACGTCGGGGATTTTGCATACGACATGTATGAGGTACATGATCATTAGACTGCGCGATTTCCTAATTACTAAACCCGTAAAAATGAGAACTTGATTAATTTAGTCCGAAATATACGGTATTATTTACAAATATTGTTTACGAGGTGGGTGAAAGAAGGAAAATAATCTTGACATCATTTTTGCAGCAGACAACATTTATCATGTTAGAAGGGTGTATTTGGTTTTGTTCGACGAATTCTGACGTTCTTGATCCACTGCTATTCGAAAAAACGAAAGAGAAGAGTCAGTTTGTGATTCTCTTCTAATTCTAAGCTTTTAATTTCTCTCTCGTTTTACCCAACGATTCTACTGTTATTATCTTGCGATTATCGTGAATATCCTCCCATTTTGTTGGCGTCGGCTATGAATCTTGATATCGTAGAAAAATATTTCTCCTCTCTTCAAACTGGCTTCAAAAATTGCGACTGTCTGAGTAATAATTAAAAAAAAGTTGAAAATTTTGAGACCAACCCGCATGGGGTTGACTGAACACTGTATCGAGAATTTTTTTTTTTAATTTTTCGCAAATATTTTCTTTCGTGGAGCTAGCTCCGCGTGGATCACTCGGTAGCGTCAGTGTCGTGATTCTGTATATTGTTATTGTACTAGCATCCCGTTTTTTTGCACAGAATTCGGGAAGAACGGGAGATTTGTTCATGGACATGATAGCACCGATTGCTTCGAGAGTTCCGTACATGACATGCCCCGGTAATCATGAGAATAAAGAGTGAGTTATTTTCACTCGAGGCTTACGGATCCGATGTATTGTGGAAAAGTTTTATATTTTTGTTCTACATTTCGTTCTCCCGATACATGAACAGATTGATCTTATCCCTATTTTTCTGCTGTTTTTGCTTCCAGTAATTTCTTCCAGTATCGCAACCGATTCAGAATGCCGTCAAAAAACCCGAAAGATTTGTTCTACACCTTCAATCTTGGGCCAGCGAGGTTTATCTCGCTGTCGACCGAAGTTTACTACTTCGTCTTCAACTACGGAATCGTTGATATAGTAGCGCAGTGGCGTTGGCTGGACGCCACACTCAAAGCCGCGATGGCTGACAGAGAAAATCATCCCTGGATCATCGTTTTTGGACACAGGCCGATGTATTGTTCGAATTTGGACCACGACGACTGCAAAAATCATGAAACGTTGACGCGTGTCGGTTTGCCCTTTTTTCATTGGTGAGTCAACTGCTGAACCTTTTTTGAATTCATTTTGTGAATTTTCAGTTATCCAAACTGAATGCAGAAGGGATCAATGTGCTTCAAGGGTTCATTTTTTCGACTGAGGACCCGTTTGTGAATTTGTTATGATAATTATCGAACCAATGAAATGTTGAATGTCATTTGGTTAGCTTGCAGCGTTGCAGACTTATTTTATTTGTTTTATAGGTACGGACTGGAGAAATTGTTGTACAAATATGGTGTGGACTTGGCAATTTGGGCCCATGAACATTCCTACGAACGATTGTGGCCTGTCTTTGACAGAAAGGTTTATAATGGAACCACGGATCCAAAGGATCCGTATCATAACCCTCAAGCAACTGTGCATGTGACTTCGGGATCTGCCGTGAGTCATGCAATTGCCTTCCCTGAATTCAGCCTCTTTAAAAGTTTAATTCAGCCTCTTTGCAAAGGTCAATTTTCTACGCGTATTGCAAAAGAAATTTTGACAGCAGTTAACATTTGTATCAATAATTTTATTGTTCTCAAACCATTTTTACGATTTCTCAAGCGATAAGTGAGCATTTCTCGGCTTCCTTTTTTAAGGACTTCTAGCATTTTGGCGGTTGTTCTAAAAAATGTGAACTTGTCGCCTCCAAAAAGTGAAAATTGAATACTGCTCGCAAACTAATCGTAATTTTGGATTATCTTTGAGAAAGTTTGGGTCCTTTTTTGTGCTACGAGTGTGGTTGCTTTCACTTACTCTGATACTGTACTTCGTAGGAAGTCTTAAACGTTCATGGACTTCGACATAAATGATTTTATTGATTTAGGGATGAAGCGCTGGTGGTATTTTTTTCTTCCGCCATTAACGTTGGCAAAATCTGACCGAAGAAAAATATATTCTGAATATTCCTGAATCACTGAAATAAAAATTGGGATGAACACGCAAATCACGCCTTCGTCCAAATATTGGTGACGTTCCAAAATTTAATTCAATGCTATAAAATGAATCAATTTCAAAATAAACGCATCGTTCTGAAGAGTTGTTCCAGTATGTCGATGTCCGAACGTTCGTTCATTGGTGCTGTTCGTGTCGTAAATGTTTTTGTTTTCATTGGAAATGCAACACATGCTTTCTCCTGATTAAAGTTCTTTGCACGTAGGGATGTCGAGAGAGGACGGATTTATTCGAAAATCCCGAGCCGTGGTCAGCTTTCCGGAATTCAGATTATGGATATGCCCGACTTTCCCCGGTCAATAAAACGCATCTTTTGTGGGAACAAATATCTGATGACCAGGTAAAGATTAGTAATGAATTTCTGACAAGAACTGGTAAATACTCAGATGTATCGCTACTTGTCCTTTTTCACCATCTGAATATGTAATTTTTATGATTTTCTATTTTATTTACAGGATGGGAAAGTGATCGACAGTATCTGGATCAAGAAAGACAAACCCGAAGGCTTTGTGGAGACAAATGAAGTTTTGGAAGTTTCATCTTTTGAATAGGCAATGTTTGCGAAGGTCAGTTCGCTAATTTGTTTTGGTCGTTGAAGGTGGAAAAAGTGACCTGATTCAATTGAATTTTTTTCAAAAGCAAATACAACTCTCCGGAAGAGTTTCGATAAAGAGAGGATATTGTGGTATTTTATCGTCAGATAGCGTATGTGATGGAAGATGTGGTGAAATGTAACCTGCTGGACATTAAAAATCTCACTGAAATATGAATTCAAATGTCTTCTAATTCAGCATTCGAAAATTGAAATAGACATTAAAAAAGCCTGTGCAACCGAATGAAGTCGAGTAACTTCAATCAAAGCTCTTTTCAAGGGTGCGGTTCACCGTAGATTTTTTTTTTACAGCTTTGGTAACTCTCCATTCTCGCCAATTCACCACTGCTTCTCTTTTCCTTTCCGTTTCCCTTGTCTTTCGAAAACTTTTTCTTGAAGTTTTTCAACTTTTGCCTCATGTAGCTTTTAACGAGCTTCTTGAAAGCGTTTTTTTTCGCCTTCGAGGTCCTCTTCATCTTTTTATCGACGGCTTCTAACTTTTTTTTCTTCATAGCTTTAATTTTGGATTTTTTATTCTTGGAAGCTCTGTCCATGCTCTTTATCTGTGAAAAAAAAAGGATTTCTCAGCACGATGTAGGTCGGAAATTTGTGTACAGTACCTTCTTTTTGTACATAAATTTGATGCGCTTCTTCTTGGCGGCCAAATGCTCAAGTTTTTCTTTTGCCTTCTGGAATCTATTTTTGTGTTTTTGAATACCTTGTCCGGAACTTGAACTGTGCTTCCTCGCCGAACCTTTCGGCATCGGACGACCGGGTGGTCTGTAAACATTTTTCACTTCGGCTGCGCGAACTCTGAATGAATGAACAGAACACTTTATTTCCCGCTTTTCAGCGTTCACAAGGTTCAATCAAGATTTCCACAACTCTGAATAAATTGAATGTATAGTGCAGTACAGTATTTTAACTCGCTCATGCCAATTGAAGACGCTTTTTTTATTTAATTCACGAATTCGTCATGCGCTGATTTGAATGATTTGTGCCTAATCAACCCATTGAGAATCTGCTGAACGCGGAGGATAGGTTTGGCGTTATCTTAGCTGTATTCAGAAAATTGAATATACAGTATATTGAATATATAAATTGCAAATGTGGAAAGAATCTGGTACTTTTTTCTTTCACACTAGTTGTGTTTTATAGGGTTTTCATGTTGCTTGAAAGAGTATTTTTCTGCGAGTCCTTGTGTTCTTGCGAATTATCGTTTCAAATCTGAGCTGAGTCCGAGACGATAGTTAAATTTGAAAATTCGTGCAAGTTTTTGGTGTACAGTATTTTGAAGTTCTATTGATCAATTTTCCAGCAAACTTTTCTTTCATTCGAGGAAAGGAAACATTCTTACGTTTGTTGTTGTTGCTTCATCCTGGTGTTGGCTGACGGCTGTTCTAAGGGACCAACGTACCTTGTCGAACGCTCGTCCTGACTCTCACCTGTCCAACGTCCAGTTGTTTTTGTTTCATCGTTTGAACCATCCTCAACCTGGCCTTCTCCAGGATTTGGTTTCAACGAGTGACCCCACGTTCTGTCGCTGTCGTGAGCGTTTGGAAACATGATATATCTTGCGTTTCTTCTGTACTCAATCGGAATATTATTCTGAGTTCTCGTGGACTGGATGTTGGCGGAGATTGCGGAGTGAGGTGGATTGAACGGTGAAGTGACAGGAATCCTGTGTGAGCGGTTGTCGTTGTCTAGTGCTGCTAGTGAACCCAATCCTTGATTCTCCTGGTCGTAGTGGAAAGTGAAGTGAAGTGACTCATTAATCTCTAACTGTGTGGAGTGATTTACGCATTATGAAGCCTGCCGAAGTAAGTAAGTACAGTATTTTATTCGCGGAAGTTTATCCTGATTGATCCCAAGTTCGAGGCGTGGGGGAGTGGGAATGCAAATTTTCATGAGATTCATTCATTACGAAAATGTCAGGCATGATGACGAAGTTTCCCCTCAAATGCAATTATGACTGATATTACAGTAATCCCCTATAATAAAGTTGCTTGCGACCGTCTGTCACTCCGTTGATCACTCCATCCCTTCCTCCTTATCCCTGTGTCTCCCTCCCGATAAGCCCCGCCCAAAGGAACAGCAGGCGGGAATCACAAGAACCTGCATTTCCCGTAGGAAACGGGCATCCTCAAACCGCACAGCATAGCTGTGCGCCGTAGCATGGGTGGTAAGGTGGAGTGAAGCCCAGCACACCAACGTGCAAGACCCCGGTTCAATCCCACCCGGGGGAATCTTTTTTTCACAATCGTTAAGTCTTCTTATTCATTACTCTTTCAATTTTCAACTTATTTCAACAAAAAAAATTCCAAAATTTGTAGAAATTGAATGTGCATCCAAGAAAAATCTCAAAACTGAAATTGGTCCATTACACAAAAATTTGTCATGAGTTAAACATAAAACTCAGAAATTTTTCGTTTCCTGACTTTTTGACTTTGAAAATGTGTCAAAAAATCAATATTTCACAAAACTCAAAATTTCTTTCAATGTTGGATGCGCGCTGATGTTTGCAAAATTTCCTTTGTTTAAATATTCAAAAAGGTTGAAAACTGACAAAAATTCAGCAGAAAACACAAAAAGATTTTTGAGAAACATACAAAAATCGCAAAAACATTTTTCTATGGAATTTTCATGATAATTATTCAGAAATATTGAAATTTGCAAAACCGCAGCGGAAATTCATATGGTAAAGAAATTTTTGAAGTTGTTTTTTGAAGTTTTCAAAATTTTCACTTGCCATTTTAAATTTTTTTAATTCATTAGTTCTGAACACTTTTCAATGAACAAAAATATTAAAGGATCTAAAGGTAGGGTGTATATAGAGCCTGAGAAAATAATGGAATTTCAGGTATTGGAACAATTTTCAAAAATGATTTGAATTCAAATAAATGGGGAAATTTTCAAAAATTTCACATGGAGTTTTTTTATTTTTTTCATTCAGAAATCATGAAATATTTTCTTCAGGGCCCATTGAACCCTGCAAAATTACAAACATTGAATTTTTGAAACAATCATAGAATTTAGTTGACATATTTTAATTTTTCACCAGGTTTCTACAGTTTTTGTTGCTTTAGTTTCCATATGATGTTTTTTCCTCACATCATGTTTCATGCATTAAGTCAGATGGAAATCCTCTGCTCATTTTCATGCACATAATTACTTTTAACCCACAAAAAATAATCTGAAACAGAAATGGAGAACCTGAAAAATGCCTAAAGTGTTTGAAAAATAACAAAATACCCATCATGCTTATGCTCCAGTTGAGCACTTAGTACAAATATTAGATCACTGGTGATCCTTCAAAATGTAACCTGATCTCATCATTATTATTAAATAATCCCCAAGCGCATGTATTTCCTGAATAAAATGCTAGAAGCAATGATATTACTGGAGAATGGTTTCAAACTTTTTGCAAACTTCTTATTCAACAAAATGAAATACAGATATGCAGTAAGAATGCCACCCAGTGATTGATTTTTTCATCTTTCCTTCAAAATTTTCTGCAGGATTAGAAGAAAATATCAGACTTTTCCCCAGCTTAGGCGTTGGCACAAAAGTAAGTTTTTTCTAATTTGCAGTGTTTAGTGACACAGATGCAGATCTGCTGTAATTATGGGAAATTTAAAAAATCTTGGTAAAATTCTAAACATGATGCCCAGGTGTGGCCAGTCAATACCAGTGGCACTCAAACATCATTTATTGCACTCATCATGAAGAGTATTCCAACCAGACCTGCTATCCTCATTACAAAATTTCAAAATCTTGGGAAAAGTGATACCAACAATTGCCCAGGTGTGGCTGGGCACCCCCAGCTTGTCCAGTATAATAAAGTTACTACTTGACGTGTGTGCGTACGCAGTTCCCTCCGCGCTACCCCCTTGACTCACTCCCATTAAGCCCCGCCCAAAGGAACAGCAGGCAGAAATCCAGGAAAGGGCGATTCCCGGACAAAACGGGCACCCTCAAACCGCACAACGGAGTTGTGCGCCGTAGCAGAGGCAGTAAGGTGGAGGGAAGCCTGGCTCGCAGTCCAGCAGGGCCCCGGTTCAATCCCAACCGGGGAAATATTTTTTTTTTCGAATCCCTTACCAATTTTAATCTGTAACTTAGTCAATTTTTGACAGATTTAGAAAAAATAATTCCAAAATTTGTAGAATTTCATTCTCCATGCAATACAAATTTTAAAATTGAAATTGTGTCAATCTTGAAAATTTTATGATGAGTTAAACTCAAAACTCGGACATTTTTCGTTTCCCGAATTTTGCAATTTAAAAATTCACCACAACATGCATGTCTCACCAAACTCAAACCTTTTTACAGTGAGGATCCACAATGAAGTTTCGCGTATTTCCTTTTTTTAAATGCATAAAAATGTCAAAAATTGACTGAGATATTTACAAAAACGCAAAAACATTTTTGAAAATCGTACGAAAATTGAGAAAAGAATATTTTATATTTTAAATTGTATCTACTTGAAGGATTTAAATATGTCAATGACAAAAATATTTTCATTTGTAAAACATCTGTGTGCATAAACTCGGCAAAATTTTTTGATATTGAGTTGTAATTAAAAAAGTTAAAGTGAAATAAACTGAAAAAAACGGAATTTCGTGAAAATTCTATTTCCTGTTTTTCTAACAATTTTCAACCAAAATTAATATAAAAAACTGTGCATAAAGCGCCATGATGTTTTTCACAAAGTGATTTTTCCAATTTGGAAAAAGGTTGAATATTGACTAAATGACAATGAATTACATAGAAACATTTTTCAAAACCATACGAAAATAGCAAAAAATAATTTTACTTTCTCAATGTCAAATGTAAAAAGGCTCAAAATTGACAAAGATGTAAGAAATAACGCAAAATGTTTCTTTTATATTGTAAAAAAATCTTTAAAAAATCATTTCATTTTTTCAACATTAATTAATGAAGTTCTCCACCTATTTCAATTTCTTGAAAATGTGAATTCGTAAAACATCCATGCACACACAGCTAATCAATTTATTAAAAATGATGTGATGAATTAAATCAAACATTTGTGACCTCAGTGCATTTTTCAAATCTCAAAAAATCTTGCAAATTGATAAAGTTATGCTGAAACATACAAAAATATTTTTTGAAATTAGGGGGAAAATTAGGAAAAGAGTTTTTATAAAATCAAATGTAACATATGAAGTTGTCATAATATATTATTATAAAATATTAAAATTTTTAGAATGGTGAGCATTCATCACCAAAAGAAAAAAATTCTCAGAACCCAAAGAAAGAATAAGATGTGCTAAAAGTGGAAATAAAAATTTTGTTTCCCCTTTTTTCAAGTTTCAGAATTTATTCTGGATTACCTAAAGATCTAATCAAACCCTTTTTCAATTCATTACATGAGCCATGAAGTCTCCTACATTGTAGTGTTTCAAATTCTAAAAAATCTTGAAAATTGACAAAGTTCTGCTAAAAAAAATGCATAAACGTTTTTAAAAATTAGGAAAAATCTGGCAGTTTTTATAAAATTGAATGTAATAACCATGATTTTCCTCATGTATGCTTCAAAAAATTTAAAAAGCTGTAGAGAATAGAGATGCACAGAGCCTTCAAAAAATTTTTAAATTATACAAACTGAAAAAAATTTGAACCTAAATTTGAAAATTACCATTTATTTAATTTCTAAATTTTGCTCATTCAACTTTTTTCCAGTTTGCAGTATTTGAAAATGTCCTTCAAGGATGCATGCACAGAATTGTTCTACTAATTTTTATATTTAATAAATTATATATGGTGAAAAATTCAATATTTATGTTCAATTTTTTGAAAACTTTTTTATATTTTCCCCCAATTCCAGACAAATGTTTTCACTTTCCTGAGCATCATTTTGTTCATTTTTGAGATTTTGAAAAATAAAAAAGTACAATGTTGGAAATTCCATGGCACTTGCATTGAAATTGAAAATACTTCGGTATGATACACTTGACAATCTTAAATATATTTGAAACTTGAAAAAAAGGAAAACCACATCTGCCTGCATATGCCTTTCTAGGGCTTTGTGCAAGGTAGATGGGGGACATGCTGTAAGGGATTGCAGTGTGACCTGGTCTTCCCTGCCATGGGAACATAGCAATGCTGTACTGGCATGGCATTCATTGTCACAACTCCCACTAAATTGAACTGGTGAGGACAGTTACTGTCAAGATTTCATCAGGTGATAATGTCTTGGACAATACCATCCCAAAATGGTTTTCAAGCACTTCTTGGCAAGCAGTCATTTGGAACCATTGTGAAAAACATTTTTGCAGAGCCTTTTGCTTTCCCAGCGCATCCTGTGTTGCATGTATTTCATTATTGGAGTAAAAATGCCCTAAATTTTCACCAATATTTCATTGTCATTTTCTCATGTATTTTCTGATGCGCAGAAATGCAATAAGGTAATTGAGTCATAATATTCAGAAACAAAATTATTATTCATTAATTAAATGTGAGTCATGCAGAGGACAGTATTGAAAAATTGAAAGGTAATCATTTGCTGAATTACACAAACATGAAATTTTCAGAGAATGTTTTACTTTTTTAAATAGCATAAAATTGGATGTTTCTCAATAATCCTGTAAAAACTGGGAATTTTGAAAAAAGTGAATTTTATAACAAAATTAAATATTATTTGAATTTTCCATAAAATATAGCATTAACCTTTTCAAAATGTCAGAGAACATATAGTCCTGTGAAAAACTGAAGAATTGATTGATAGACAAATATTTTTCATTCAGGAGAAAGGAAAAATGGGAATTTTGTAAATTGGTTCTAGATGTGCATTTATAAGATGACATTTTTCTGTAAAAAATAACAGACATTTCCAAGGAGATTTGGCCCTAAGATCTGTGAGACCTATTTGCAGATTTAGTAACCTTAAAAAAGGCACCCCTCTGCCAATTCTCAATCAGCCTCATATGTATCAGCCTCAAAAATCATGATGTTCTGTTGTGACTCACCCTAAGGCTACCTCTGTTTGCTAAACTTCTGAGCATACAAAACCATGCATATTGAAAGTTGGTTAAGAATATGAAAAAGCATGATATGAACAGGATTTTGGAAATTATGCTGCAATTTTCTCTGTATAATGTGCAAAGCAGCAGCCTTTTAACATCAGCAAAACGAAAAAATGTCAGTAGTTCTTGAATTTCAGAAATTTGCAAATTGTCTCAGTTAAATTTAGAAAGTCAAGTCAAAACTATTTGGAAATGGGGAATTGCAGGAGAAATGAATTCAGAATTATAAGAAAAAGTGTAGAATCTCTTTGCAAAAAGTTTAAAAAGTTTTTCATGTTATTCAAAGTGCCAATGAGATAAATATGCAAGAATTTTCCTCTCTTTTTATTGATAATTTACACTAAGTGATTTTTTTCAACTCAAGAGATATGTCTATATGCAAATCTTTCAAGAGGATGCGTCTGTGCTGATACACATGACTATGAAAAATCTATATGATGAGCCTGAAGGAAACTTCAGCAATTACATGAAAGTCTATGCTGCAGCTTTGGTTATAACAGTGTTGACTCAAGCACGAAAGGGCGCAATTTTTAAAATTTGAAGAGGTTTCCTTATCAGGGAAAAGGAAAATGTGATATGTGATGTGCTCTTACACACAGGAGATGCCATATTTTGGAAACTTCCAGGTTCCAAATTGTTGCATTTTTGTGAAAGATCACTGAGTGTTGTGAAAAAGTATTTCATGGAACTTTGTGATTTTGGGTCAATAATAAGGGACAAAATGGAAATGCTCATGTGCATCAGGTGAATTGAGCAGAGGGGTTATCACGGTACTCGAGATCCCATATTGTCTTTATTTTTGAGGGAACGAGGACTCGGTCAACACTGGACTACCGACTGTTGACGACGTAACTTGTTTTCACGTTTTAATGTACACTTGACAGTTGTTTATCGGTTCAGTATAAGCATAGAAATCTTGAAACTCTTTCCAAAATTTTGTCAATGATGCATAGGTGTGGCTGTCCATCCCCATTTTTCGAATATATTGTACCCTGATTCATATAAATTGTTAAAATATTTGTAAAAATACAAACATGATGCCCAGGTGTGGCTGGGCACCCCCAGCTTGTAAGAAAATGCCGTGCTGCGAAAAAACGTCGGGAGATACAATGATAGCACGGTATAGAAAAAAAGGGTGCAGAAGAAAAATATCTGGGCAGAAAAAAAAAGCTCAAAAATGCAATTCAAATTTCAAAACATTTCTCAAAAATCAAAACAAAAAATTCAGAACATTTCTGCACACAGAATCAATACCAAATTCATAATAGCAGACCAACCAACATACAATTACGATTTCAATTATTAATAGCAAAACTTCAAAAAAATTACGCAGAAAAATAATGAAGAAGATGCCACAGACAACCTGTAAAATGCACGACGTGAATAATCCATTAAAAACGCATAATAGACAATTTTAATAGCCCGACAAAATCTCCCCGGACGTTTCCTCTCTCCGGCATTTTCTCCGCCTCGGAAAAATTAAACGCGGCACTTCAAACAGGCCTCAAATGATGCATGCCTGCATGAAAAAATGTAAAATTCTACGTTGCGATTTAACATCTTTTATGATAATTTTGAAGGCCGCATATTTCCCAGAAAAATTTCAACATTTTCTCGTGGCGCATTTGCAGTAGAAATTTTTTCTCGAAAAATAATCGAATGCCACTGAACTTGAAAGCATGGTGCATTTTTAAAAATGCTGTCTCCGATTTTCGTCGAGTTCGAGGCTCCTAATTTACAGAAAAAACAAGCCGCGACGAGAGAACACGCGGAAACTCGACACCGAGTTCGACAGCTGTTATAGTCGACAAAAAGCCATAAATTGAACACTTGTCCTCCTATGTTCTCTGCTTATCCCCTCCTCAACCTCCTTCTTCTGCCTTTTTCGGGTTCCGCGAAAAAGGTTTTGTTTGAAGAATGGGCTCGGGTGAAAAAGTGGTTCAAGAAACAACCCCTTTGGGTCGTGAGGCGCTACTTCGGCGACCAAATCGGATTGTATTTCACTTGGCTCGGTTTCTACACCAGGATGTTGATCCCTGCTGCGATTCTCGGCTTCTTTACGTTCATTTTCGGCATTTGTTTCATCTACTCGGGCGAAAGTATACCGAGGTTGGTGTCATGTTCATGCTCTGTTTTTCTTTTTTTTAACCTTTGGATGGTATTATTTTTTCTGTATACAGGATACACACGAAAAGGAAAAAAAACTCTATCGAAAATCTAGGTACAATATGTTGAAAGATTCGAAAGAAATAAAATATCTTGTCAATATTAGAGTTTCGGAGTGGGAAACCTTACACAATTTTGATTGATTTTAATTCGCGATAAAAAGCAATTCAACGGAGACAGACGTCAAGTCCATGGACTAAAGTCAAAACGAAAAAGCTTTAAAAAAAACAAAGACATTCATTTTTGCTCATGCAATTGCAAGACGAATTATTTGAGAATACCAGTATACTGTACAATTAAAAGCTTTTTTTTAATTATTGATGAAACCGGCGAAAGCTTTCTTGAATGTTCCTAAATTTACATTGCTTTTCTCTTTTTTTTTGTCATCCGGTGTTCATAAAATAAAAATAAAATTCCAGTTACACCCGGGTTTGAGGGAGAAAGCCTTTGAATTTTAATGTACTACTGTGAGACCCCCAGATGTGGACATATTTGGTGCATCAAGAGTGTCCCTATGTTGGATTGTCCCCAAGTTGAATCTTGTTTTCCCATAGACTTACATTGTATAATTCTTAATTGGTGTTTTATGCAAGAAATATTCTTCAGAATTTCATAAAAAAAAAATTTTGCCACTTGAATTTGATACAACAAATATCTTTTCAAACTATTAAGAACATTTGGAACATTGAATAGTGTACCTCTGTAAATTAAAATTGAAAAGTTGTCATCTGGAAAAATAACATCCATGTCACAAAGAGAGTTAGAAGGAAGTAGCTCTGTGCAATAGCAAGGGCATTTTTTAAATTAGCTGAATGGATGGGAAAATGATGGGAAAAGTACCAAAGAAATTTTCTTGCATAGATCTTAGGTTGGAAACATATGTTTCTTGCAATTAAGCCTCATAAAAATTGATTTTCCTAAAATTTATTCTGGAATTTTATCCTGCAATGTCCCCAGGTTGAGTCAGTGTCCTCATGTTGGGTCTTTTTTATGATTTTTTTGTTAAAAAATAAATGTCCCCATGTCAAGGCGTCCGCATGTGGGGGTCTCACTGTATTTCCAAAAGAAAATTCTGACGGGGAATTGAGAAAAATTCGAAATAGGGACTATTGGACATATTGGAGGGTTTCACATTATCAAGGCTCAACTGTATTTGTACAGAATGATAATTGAAAGTATTTGATAGGGTCATAGAATGAATAACCCACAGTGATTGACTTTTCCGAAGCACTTTAAATCCCGGCGAATTACACCATGGTCATGAAAAACATTCCAACGAGGGCCCCAACCTTGGCTATATTGTTGAAACCTCCAATCACCCAGTGTTTTTTTTTTTTAATTACAACCTGTGAAGTAATGGTACAGTCCTATTTCATTGCTGTTTTTAAAATTGGTTTTGCTCATAGCCAGGAGATTTGCGACGAAAAAGCCGCGGGGAACCTGAAGATGTGTCCCTTGTGCGACAAGGCCTGCGATTACTGGGATCTCAAGTCCAGCTGCACTGTTTCCACCATCACCTACTTATTCGACAACCCGATCACTGTTTTCTTCTCCATCTTCATGTCGTTTTGGGGTGAGTAAGGGTGTCGAAGGACGAAGGCGCCGTAAATCTGAGGGGTAAATTGCCCATTTAGTCTCGACGTCGATGACGCCGTCAACAGCAATTTATTTATTTTCCTCCCCTTGATGCTGCTCGAGGTTGTTGTGTAAAACAATTAGAGGAAGTAACAGCTGTTGGTTTACCAGTATAGAGACGACGCGTTGTTTTTTGTTGTTGTTGGACTCTTCACATTGTTTGTGCCTGTTTGGAAAATTATGCTTGATTTATCGTTTTCTGGGATATGTGTGAGTTTGACGCATTTCTTGAGAGAAGTTCGCTTCTCTTGCCCGTTTTTCAGAAGCTTCTTGATTTTGTCAGCATTGATTTTGTGAAAGAGTGTCTTGGTGGAATCTTGTTACACCAAATCTTACCTAATAAAGTTACTTAACTCTCTGTGTGTAGTTCGCACATTTTTTTAATTTACCCTGCGCCCCACCTCCAAGAGACCAGTGTTCCATTCCCAGAAAATGCACAGTTTTCACTTTAAAAATCAACTGTAAATTTTTCATTGGGCCGAATTTTGTAATTTTTTCACATGATATGCGCCCAGAAGTTCTCTAAATTTTCATGTTTTTTTCATTGGAAAATATTCACAATTCAGTGAGTTATAGTGAAAAAATCGGAACTTTTTTCGAAATTTTCGCATGCTTCCCACTTTCCCGCCAAAACGCACAGGCGCGCGCGCAGCACCCCCCTCCCAGACTCCCGGGAGTCCCGCCCCCTAAGTTTCCCTCTCTCTGCCTCCCCAGAGCATCAGTGATGTCTGGGAACAGTCCTCTCTTCATTTTGTGGGCACCACCCTGAAATATTGATTAGCTAACAAATGATTGAATTTTTCAATTCTCTGTGAAATTCTGAACATGATGCCCAGGTGTGGCTGGGCACCCCCAGCTTGTCTTACATAATAAAGTTACAAGTGTCAGTGCATGTGTCAGGTTCGCATCGTTTTTTAAATTTACCCTGCCCTGCCTCCAAGAGACCAGTGTTCCATTCCCAGAAAACGCGCGGTTTTCACTTTAAAAATCAACTGTAAATTTTTCATTGGGCCAAATTTTGTAATTTTTTTACATGATATGCGCCCAGAAGTTCTCTAAATTTTCATGTTTTTTTCATTGGAAAATATTCACAATTGAGTGAGTTATAGTGAAAAAATCGGAACTTTTTTCAAAATTTTCGCATGCTTCCCACTTTCCCGCCGAAACGCACAGGCGTGCAGCACCCCCCTCCCAGACTCCCGCCCCCTAACTTTCCCTCTCTCTGCCTCCCCAGAGCATCAGTGATGTCTGGGAGCCCACAGAGGCAGGATTGTCCTGCGGCAGGAGTTGAAAAAAAAAAAACGGGGGGAAACCGCAAGTGGGGTATTCAATCAATTTCATGGGTCAAAATTTTGCACACTGCTTTTCTTTTGTTGTGCTGTCATTAAAATCCCTTGACTTTTCTGTTTCTTTTGTATTATTTTATATGCTTTTCTTTCATTGTTGATTATTCTGCATATTTTTGCCTTATTTCTCCAGTTTTTTGCCCTTCCCCTATTTTATGATTATTATTTTCCCCAGACAATGGGTGGGGGTATCTTTTGCAGTCTAAAGAGCATTCTAGCCTGTTTTCCTGCCACAAATTAAAATTATTCTGTTGCACCAAACATCATTCTTTCTCAAGTTTTTGGATTCAGAGTACACTTTCTTTTTGAAACTTAAAAAATAATGAAAATAAATGCAAACACTGAATAAACTCCAGTGGGAACCTGGATTTTTCATGAATGTAAATACTGTGTAACATCTTTCCATTAATTGTTTAAGAAGACCAAAACTAACTGAACTGAAATTTTTCAAATGGCAGAACAGGAAAATAAAAACAATTTGCAGACAAGTGAACCTGTGCCAAAGTATAACAGTTGATTAATATACATTTCTGAAAACTGAATTGAAAAATCATGAGCAAAAATGTGACCAGGGAATTATGTCCAAATTTTTGCATTCACACAAATATTCATTCATTAATTACATTTGATTCATGAGCAGTATTTTTGAAATTTGGGAATGTGGCCTGTGCAGTGATGAAAGGCAGAAGTTTGGGGATTGAATGAACTAAAGGTGATAAAATTATACTATGGACCATTAAATTAAAAATAGTATTACCTCAATATGACCAGGTACCTGGGAAAGGGTGATTTAAATTTTTTTTACATAATGCATCAAAATTAAGTTGTGATTGTAACAAGTGATAAAATCCCCTGCTCATGTGCCAGACTGGTGGTCCTTCACCAGTTGACCAACTTGAATCATAATTTTTTTCAAAGTTCTCTGCATAATTTGTATCATGATAAACAGTTACACATGGACACCACCTCTTCCACATGTTAATTTCTGTAATACATCAAAGTTTTCCAAACTAAAATTTGTCCAATGTCCAGGTGTGGCTGGGCACCCAACTCCCCCTGCTCATGTGCCAGTTGTGGCCCACCGGGCCACAACTGGCGCATTGAGCACAATTACAAAATTACTGGTGGCCCTTTAACAAGAAACCAGCTTTAGTATCATTCATTTTTTCAAACTTAATGCAGGGAGATGTGACTGGGCCACACAACTGGGCATGCTCTCTTCCATGTGTGATCTGATCAAAATTTTAACATCTGAAATATGTCCAATGCCCAGGTGTGGCTGGGCACCCCCAGCTT
>CAJPEX010002932.1:0-33576 GCA_905338405.1 Notodromas monacha
GAGCAAATCAAATTGCCATCAAGACCAAAACACTGTACCCAGGATATGACTTTGACAATTTGCCCATTTTGCATGACTTGGCCATAGTGGAGCTCAGTAGCATCATCAATTTCGGATCCAAGTTGAATGCTATCAGCATCAGGCAGGAAAATAGCTGTTGTCTCACAGCACTAACTACCACTTATCAAGGGCAGACTCTCAAGGTTGATGGCTATGGTCTGGATCAGAATGTGAATATCACCAGTCAAGGTACTGCATGTGTCTCAGTCTCAGTTTTTAAATTTGCTATTTTCACCATTTTGATAAGGTGGATGATGGTGACAGATTTTTTTTTATAATTTATACATAAGCTTTCTAAGTATAAACATCTATGCATCAAATTCAAAACTCATTTTATTCCAATGGATAACATAATGGTTTAGCTAATAATTATTCAAGGTTTGGGAAAATCACACATTTTAATAAAAATTTTAATGAAATAAGTGTTGAGTCATATGCAATTTTTAGAATTTTAATCCAGGGCAAAAATCAATCATCAGATAAATCCATGAATCAGAGCAGAATTTCAAGATTTTTAAAAGCCTATCTATTTTTTAATTAGAGATGCAGGTTTGAAACATGTGTGGTTGTTACAGCTCATAACATGTATAAGTTTAAAATACAATTAAATTGTGTTTTTCTCTTCAAAGATCCCATAGCTCTTGCAACATCTTTGGCAAAGCCACTGATTCAGACCAGACTGAAAACTTACTCATCAGTGGCTCTATCTGACACTGACTGCTCCAGCAAAATTGCCAGCGTTGCCAACCTTGGAACTGGGACACCTTTTGACTCAGCACTGTTGGTAGGAGGTAATCAAGTTATCATCCACATTGTGCAGCTCAGTTTCTCAGGAATTTTTCTTATTTTTGTTCAACAGTCACCAACCAGATGATCTGCTTGAACTCAGTTTCTGGATCTGGAGCATGCTTTGTAAGAAATTCATAATATTTGATGGTTGCTAAGTAGTATGAACATGGTGCTTTTTTTAATGGTTGCAGATTGATAATGGTGGACCAATGATCAACTCAGAAGGAAAATTGGTTGGGGTTTTGGGGCTGCTGCTCAATTGTGGAGACCCTGCTTCAGTCACTGTTGGCAATGAACTCTCTGGAGAACACCTCATTTGGGTCAAACAACAAACTGGCCTTTGAAAGGAATTCAAAAAATGTTATTTATGAGAAGAATGATTGGATGTGTTCGTTTGAAAAACACCTGTTGGTGAAATATAGATGAGAACATTGGCCAAAATTCCTGAATGAGTCAATTTTTTTTTGTTGCAAAAATGTATTCTACTAAATGGAGACAATTTTCAAGGACAATAAGAGAACATTAGCGATTAGAAGATGTGCTAATTATTTTTACATTATTTTAATTTCAAAATAAAAACACACTGCAAAGGAATGGACTGCTTGAACATAGAGTGAAACGCTATGGCATGAACATGTTTTAGACTGACATGGAAAAACAATTTGAAAATCTTCAGCAAATGAAAACATGACCTCTGAGATCCTTGGAACTTTTCTTATCTGCCTTTTCACCAGATGATTAGCAAAACACTGGCATTGTATATTTTCATTCATAGCTTTGGAAGACAGACTTTGTTTTGAAGATTTTCTTTTAAAACTTTTTAATTCAATACCAATTCAAATTAAAGAATAATACCTTGAAGAAGGATCTGTAGTCCTAACTAATTAAGTTAAAATATACTATGATAAAGTGATGTACCAAATATATTCCCAGTCAAACATTAGTCACATATACTATATATATTTTATTTATTTATTTATTTATTGCCTGAGCAGCAGTTCATTTGAAAAACATATCAGTACACATCCTAGATTTGAGCAAATATATAGATATATATTCATTTATTACCTGAGGAGGAAATCAATTTTATAATTCAACATTTTCAAACGGTTTGAGAAAAAATTGCAAGAAATGAACACAAACATTTTATGTTCAGAAAATTCAAATTCAAATTAAAACTTCAGCATAGTGACACAACATTGTGAAAAGTTTGCCCTCAGTAAGTAAAAATTGGAACCGGGTTCCAGCTTCAAATATTCCCTTTTTCAAAATTTTTAACGATTACTGTATTGTTTGAAATCATCTGTTGGATTTCAATATTTTCCAATTTTTTAGAAAATCAAATAAAAATAGAGGAAATAGACCACAAGTTTTGAATGCCTGCAGTGATCATTTTAGTGGGACTCAATTCACTAAAAATTTGTGAAACAGATCATAAATAAAACAGTTAATCTAATGCAAGGGCCTCATGCATTATTTTACCAAGATAATTGTGGTGCCCCAAAATTTGAACCCAATCTGTTGCCAGGTAAGGGTAAAATTTAAAAGTGGTTGAATTGAGAGACAATTTGATGTTGAAAACATTGAATTTGACATTTTGAGTCCTTCTGCAGGTCAAATTGCAGGGCAAGGGGTCAAATTGCAAGTTGATGTCCCAGCAAATTTGACCATCAAATTGCAGGACATTTATTTGCAAGGTACAACCTGCATCAGCAGAAAATTCACAATTTTCCTCAAGCCGGGAAATGGTTTTCAAGCAATAATCTCACACAAGGGTGAGCAGCAGTAGAGAAAAAAAAACACTTTTGAAAACCTGAGTCCCCCAACCAACTTTTCCCCCCTCTGTAGAAGTTACTTACATAAAAAAACAAAAGCTCTTTCACCTGGCAAACTGTGAAAACAGGGGGGGGGGGGNATAAAAAAACAAAAGCTCTTTCACCTGGCAAACTGTGAAAACAGGGGGGGGGGGGGAGGGGAAACCTATTGTTTGTGGCGGCAGCTCAGACAGATTTCTTACAGTTCTTCACTTGCTCCAAGTGGAGGGAAAACTATTGGTGTCAGTGATAAAATTCAGGGAATGTTTCTTTTCCTCTGTTTCCAAGTATAGTGTGTCTGTTCAGGTACCATAAAAGTTTTACATTAAATAAAAGCCTATTATTATCTTCAAAGGGCTCAAATGTTGTGAAGAGATTCAAGAAAAGCATATAGAAAGGTGATACTGAAATTCGACGAACAACAAAACTAATTATGATATGCTAAAAATTAATAATTTCACAGTGAAAAAGTATAGTCAGCATATTCAGAACACTCACACTTCGTGTTTTATTCTTGTCTCAAAGCTTTTCAGTCGCTACTTCAAACATTAAAAAAAGATACAATGGTATAATTTCTATATTTGAAAGATTAATTCAACCACATGAAATACAACATTCTTCAGCATTTCAATGGATAAATTTAAAAGTTATTCTTGCTGAATATAGAAGATATATCAATTCCTGAATCTGAAAAATTGAAAAAAGAACTCTAGGTGAAGATTGATTTCTTTGTCAAAATTAATTTATATTTTTATAATGATTCTGCATCATCCCTCAAATTTACTTTGGATATAAAAAATCTGATTTATTCGATGTTGATTATTTTTTTTCAGTTAATTATTAGTTTATAAGTAAAAAGTTCAGAGAAACCCCCACAAGGCCAGTTTTATTTTCAACTTCAGATTAATTCACTTCAAGGATTTGAAAACTAAATATTTGCACAGGAACATTTTCAGACCAAGAAAAAGACGCCATTGAAATATTTTTGTTCAGTGAATGAGTTTTCAAAAAAGAATGAAAGAGGGAAAGTCCATTTGTAAAATTTCAAAATTATGGAGTGAAAAAAATAACTCAACGCTAATAATTTAACCAAAACTTTTTTTGCCAGCAATTTTAAAGATCGTTTTCATGTCTTGATAAAATTAGAAGTGGGGGAAATTTTAATATCCCAGTATTTTTTTTCAACACCTGCATTGTTTCTAAGTTTTCTCAGGTTGAACAAAAAATATGGAGGATAAAAAATGCAGTTCATTGATTTTCTATGGTATCCTGATTTTACTGCTGTGTGAACAGGCTGTTTCTCAATCAAATTTCATAGACCTCATAGGTGAGTTGTGCAAATCAAAATTTTATTCAAGGTTTAAGTTGATAAATACTAATTTTTTTTCCAAACAGTTGAGGCAGCTACAAAATGTGAACAGGCTGTTTCTCAATCAAATTTCATAGACCTCATAGGTGAGTTGTGCAAATCAAAATTTTATTCAAGGTTTAAGTTAATAAATACTAATTTTTTTTCCAAAAAGTTGAGGCAGCTACAAACTGGGTTCAGACTTTATTCAGTCTAAACAGAGGCCCAGAAAGGATCATGGGAGGGTCAACCATCACATTCAGAACTAAATCCCCTTATTCAGCATACATAGCCATTCAACCCATAGATTTCATCATCCTCAACAAGTACATCAGGTTCCCACTCTGCACAGCATCCATTCTCACCACCACAAAACTCATCACTGGAGCATCCTGCTTCAAGGTTTTTGAAAGCATGTCAAGGTACAAATTCAAACATCATTTTCTATGCTAATCAGAGTGACATTGTGCCCATTATGTTGGAATTTGCATCCATGCAGGGTAGCTGTGATAGGAGCCCTGAAGGCACTCAATACAGAGTTGGGAACTCTTCAAATGGAAATCAAGGACACCAAGATGTATCCAGGCTATGACTTTGACAAAATGCCATTGCTGCATGACTTGGCCATTGTGGAGATTTACAGGACCATCAACTTTGGGATAAAATGGAATGCCATCACCCTCAGGCAAGACAATAACTGTTGTCTCAATTCAGCAACTACAACTTATGAAGGGGAGACCCTCATGGTTCATGGATATGGTCTGGGACAGAATGTCAACATCACAAACCAAGGCTAGTCTTCCATAACTCATAAAAAAAATTACATGCATTTATAAATTAAAAAAAAAACATCTGGTTTTATGTGCTCTTATATAAATGTAGACCCAATGGCCTTGGCAAGTTCATTGGCCATACCATTGATCCAGAGCAGACTGAAAAGTTACAGTGAAGTTGCTTTGTCTGACACCAGCTGTTCCAGCAAAATAGCCAGTGTTGCCAATCTAGGAACTGGTACTGGATTTGATTCAGCTCTCTTGGCAGGAGGTAAACATTCATTTCTCAGAATTACTAAAGACAGCACAATCATCCAATATAATTTTTTTCCAGTAAGTAACCAGCTGATCTGCTTGTCTCCAACTTCTGGATCAGGCCCATGCTTTGTAAGTAATGTACTGTAAACCTAATAGTTTAAAGTACTGATTAATGAAATGATTTTGATGTTGCAGATGGACAATGGGGCACCCATGATGAACTCAGCAGGGCAATTGGTTGGAGTTCTGAGCCTCTTGCTCAATTGTGGAGACCCTGAGTCACTGACAGTTGGGAATGAACTTTCTGGAGATCATTTGACCTGGGTTAAACAACAAACTGGTCTCTGAGCTTCAATGTGAATTCATTCAGCCTTTTTGAAGGGTCCAGAAATAAAGGGCTTTATTGAAAGCAACAGCACAAAGATTAAATTATATATAGAGAGAGGCAGTTTAAAGTAGTTATGCCTCTAGATTAGCATGATCCTTGTCATGCACATCAAAAAGCTTGACAATTTCAGGAATCTCATCAGCAGTGATTCCTTCTTGGAGAACTCTCCTGGCCAAAGGCATTCTGCTGAAAATGTTCCACAAGACTATCCCAACCACTCTGTCATCCTTGGTGTAGAAAACCACACCCTTTTTGTACTCAGGCTGTTTGGAAGGGGTTCCATCAGAAGCCTGGAGAGCAGCTGCACTTGAAGCATCATCAAAATAGGGCCTCAAATGAAGCTGCTGCTTGGATGGCAACCCCAGACCATGGCTTTTGTTCTTCACTTTGCTTGTCTTACTGTGAGCATGAACACCTTCTTGGTCCTCAGACCTCATATTAGTGTTTAACTTGGCTTTCAGGACACCTGGTTCTGTTTGCTTGGCAAAAATGCCAATGGTTGGCAGTCTGGAGTCCACTAGACCCACAGCTTCAAAACCAACTTCTGGGCCAAGGTCAGACCAGATCATAGACTGGTGTTTATAGTGTTTGGAGGCACCTGTCATGTTTTCCCCAGCAAGTCTACCAGAAACAACTGCATGGTCATGGTGTTCAACCCTTCTTCTGCCAAGCAGAGGGTCATAGAAACAACTGGCATCCCCAGCTACCCAGAGGTTGGTTCTAGCAAGGAATTCACTATTGACTATGTAGCCACCAAACTGGTCATCCACCTCCAAGTGTGACTTTTGACCAATGTCCACATTGGGTTGGAGTCCAACACATGTGACAACAAAGTCCACTGGTAAGTTGGAGCCATCACTGAGTTGCAAAAGCAGACCTTTGTCTCCCTTGGCTGGTGCAGCATCTAAAATCTACCATAATGGGAGTTTCTTAAAGAACAGTGCCAAGTGGTGGTGGACCATACAGACCAGTGTTCCCAACCTTTCTGGGCCCACAGACCAGCAAATATCCATAACATGTTTGACTGACTGAAATTCCCAAAAAATTCCTGCAGACTGGCAAATTTAATTTAATCTAACTGTTGCAGACATCAACAAGGCTTGCTTGAAAGACTTTATGGCATGTACAGTGGCCCCCTGCCTAACAGACCTCCCGTGTAAGGGATTTTTGTAAACAGACCAGCTCTGCAAGCAGTTTTTCCTCCCGCCCAACAGACAAAATCCGCCAAACAGACTTCTCTAAGTTTAAAATTATGGTTGAAAATTGAAATTTTTAATTTTTTATGTAATTGAATTCGTGTAAAGGACTTTTTATCTAACAGACTCGTCCCTTGCACAAATCAAGTCCGTTAGATGGGGGTTGACTGTATTTAATAAGTTTCTGCTATTTTGCCAAAATTAAGTGAAGCAAATGCGCAGTGGATTGTCTTCAAAAATTTAAAAAGGTGGGCAAGCAGTTTCCTTAGAAAAAATTAAAATAATTCCAAAATTTCACATGAAGATAAAAGACAAAATGCTAATTTTAAGTTTTAAGCTAAAGAAAAAATCCCATGGACTGGCAAAAAAAAAACTAGAAATGGTCCATGGACCACAGGTTGGGGAACACTGATGTATACTCTGTAAGGTATTTACCTCTGTTTCAGGTACCACACTGACACCACACTCCTCCACCTTCTGCATGGACCAATCACTCAAGTAACCAGGAAGAACTGACCTCAGATTGCCTTCCTCCTTGAAAATCTGACACACATTGACACCAATCTGCTCTCCAACTCTGCCCAGGGCACAGGCCAGTTCTGAACCCAGGAAACCCCCTCCAACTATGGCCACAGAGCGCACCTTCTTCATGACATTCACCAAGTGCTCAAAGTCATCCAGGTTTCTGAAAACCATAGAGCGCTTCTTCACTTCTGCACTCTGCTTGGCAGCTTTCTCAAGGACTGGGAGGTTCCTGGGTTTGCCCCCAGGGGCCAGCAGGCATTTGCTGTATTGGATCTCAGAGCCATTGTCAAGATGCACCTTCCTGTTCTCAGAAATCAATTTTCACCACCTGTAAAAAAAATCAACATTCAGTACAAACAAAAACCCTTCCCAGTTGCTAAATAAAAAAAATAATATGTATATATATACCTTGACACCAGTGACAAGACTGACCCCACCATTAGGTCTGTCCATCAGGTCCTCATAAGGCACATAGAATTCATCAGGCTCAAAAAAGGCAGACCTCTTTTTCCCATTCCATTGCTTGAAGGTCCTGGAGTCCACAGCATTCTCAGGGTCTTCAAACCAGAATTCCTTGGACAAAGGTGGCCTCATGTAAGGTGGCACATGTTCTTCACCCAAGACCAAAACTTTGGCATTGGGCTCCCTTGAACGAATGGCTCTCAGAGCTGCAAAGCTTGCTGTGCCAGCTCCAATTAGCAAGTATGGCACTTTTTCTGGCAAAGGTCTTCCCAGCTTCACTCCAAACCTGGGAAAAAAAAGAATTAAGAGCTCAGTCTTTTGCAAATGGCTTCTGTTTAGACTACATTCTCTCCTCATGGACAAGGGTTACTTTTGTTACAATTGAAAACTAGAAAAGTTCCCTTGTATATAGCAAATTGATATTTTCTTTAATTTCCCTTTGAGAAATTGAATTTTGTTGAGCATATTTTGAGCACAATAATCCATTACAAAAACTGAATTTCATTAAAAAAAACTGAAATGTGATCCAAAATGTACATTCCAACAATGGGGAGACACCCATAGTATTCCACTTGGAACAAATTTTAGTAATTCTTTGAGATTCTATCATTTATGGTTCTGCAGTGGTCTACACTCTTATCAAATATCTCATTAGGTATGTATAGATGTCACTACTTCAAATACTTTCAAAGCTGCAGGGCTGAGTCAAGGTTTTTATAATTGATTCTTCCTTTCATATCACCCTCTTGTGTGTATGAACAGTCATCATGCAACACCATAGTTACACCTATAAACGATCATTCAAATAAAAAGAGTCATCATGAAGTTTTCAATGGTCTAAAAGCTCACTTTGAATGTGGTGCAGCAGGAGTTCTTTCAGGAACATCATACAAAAAAGCACTGCTGGAAGTAGTCACAGCTGGCGGCACACTGGTGACATGTCCATCAAACAATGGCTCCACCACTGCTGAAGACTTGAAGGTTCTCTTGACCACAACATAACCAAGTCCAGCCACTGCACCAAGAGTCACTAGCCCAATGGCAAAGTCAGTGTTGTCATACTTTCTAGCTTCCTGCTGCTCCTGGCTCATGAGCCTCTTTGGAAATTGCAGCCTTGGCAAGTGCTTCAGTCTGGAAACCAGCTTCCATGTTTGTGGCCTCATGTTTGTTAACCTGGAAAAAAGATGGCTGGGAATAAGCTCAAGTATTATTAATTCAAGCAGCATGATGAAGCTCACCATATACAAGCTGGTTAAGTGGAGTTAATCATGCAAGCCCTTCACAAGGGTAGGAATAGCCACAGCAGGGATTTCAGGATAATCAGTAAAATTATTTCCACTCCACTACTAAAGACAGCATTGCCTCACATGCACATTTGTAAAGCACTTTGGAAGTTCCTGGAAAGACATGCATATACAAACATTAGGATTCCTTCATATTTACCATATGTACAGGCACATCAAAATAAGCTATTATTATACAGAGAATAGATTAAATATCATTTAATTTCCTTCAGCGCCACATACTTCGCTTCTCCATTTTGGTAATTATGCAACAAATGATGACAATGGACATGAAAAACATTCCAAACACAATGACTATTAGTTCTATGGGCACTTCTGTACTAGTGCTGTGTGGCACTGAGACACTACTGGAGTTCTTTGGCGAATTTCCTTTTTCCTGCTGCTGGAAACTGTTGAAGACTGGGAGACAAGGTGACGGATTTCGAATGATTGGACTTGGTTGATTGTCAAATCTTTCCTCAGTGTCAAAGTGGATGATTTTTGCTGGAAAACAAAGCACATAAGCAAAGGAGTCCAAAGCAAGGAACATCAGGAACATTTTTGCAAAGTGATCCCATGTCATGTTCTTCTTCTCCACAAACCTGAGGAGATGAAAAAAGGATTTTGCAGATGCATGATTGAGGCTGTGTTAAGTTTATATACAGTGGCCCCCTGCCTAACAGACCTCCCATGCAAGGGATTTTTGCCGAACAGACCAGCTCTGCAAGCAGTTTTACTTCCTGCCCAACAGACAAAATCCGCCAAACAGACTTATTTTGGTTTAAAATTAGCGTTGAAAATTTAAATTTTAAATTTTTTATGTAATTGAATTCATGTATGAAAATTGAAATTTTTAATTTTTTATGTAATTGAATTCATGTAAAGGACTTTTTGTCTAACAGACTCATCCCTTGCATGAATCAAGTCCATTAGACGGGGGTTGACTGTAGAGTCCAACCGAATTAAAAGTACTAAGCCATATAAATATTTGGTACTTTATCTGAAAAGCAACATGCCCCATTTTAACATTTGTATCATCACATAACATAATGAAAAAGTCTGGGAGACATTTTCACAAGATTCAATTTCCCTGATGGGGATAATTGAGCAAAATGTAAATTTAAAATTTGACTTTAATGTGGTTCCAAAAAGTAAAATTTTTATGGTTTTCAAAAATTTATTTTCTTTTAAACACAACTCACCACTCAAATATCCGCAGTGCAACTGAGGGGAATCCTCAGAACTTGGCTGTTATCATCCACAGCAAGCCAAGTTTTCCTTTTTTTGTGATAAACTTTGAAACAACCTTAAGTGTCAAGTCACCAATTTTCTACGTAAACAGGTCAACTTCTTCGAAAAGACACAACCTTTCTGTCAGGTAAAAGGAGAACAGAGAGGTCTACCATCCTGAGAAACACCAACACTTTAGATTTGATGAGGGATGGTGTGTGAACCAAGGCTAGAGTGCAGGATGGTACCTCAGGTTGAGTGTTTATGCTGTTGGTACCACTTGAAAGTGGTACACTAGCCCTGCCTTCTTCCAGGTACAAGTGTTGGCCATGGGCAACTACCACACTGCCTCTCCTAGTCCTACTGGCACTGCCACTCCTGGGTCTACCTCTTGGGATAGTCTCAGGGAAACCATCTTCTTCACCCACAGGCACAGTACCAGGGACACACTTTTCAATCAAGTCACTGAAAACCACAAATCCTTCATCCCTGGCTTCTGGGGCAATTTGATGTCGGCGTTTGGCAACAAATGCTTCATATTGCTTTCTGAAGACCCCACAGTTGGCAAGGATCAAGATGCACAGAGTTGCTATCCCAAATGCAGCTGGCAACACTGTGCTCATGGTCACTCCTGTGGCACTGTCATGGTGACCTGGGGTGTGTTCTTGAAGTTTATTGCCACTGGGTCTAAAGGGTGGTCTGGAAGGGGGTCTCAAAGAGGATTTCACAGCATGTGAGTGTTTGCAGATGTCGCTCACACAGGTTGAATTGGGTGGACAACACTCTTGGTCACTGGTGCAATTTCTCAACCCAAGGTCCTCATGGTTTTGGCACACCTTTTCAGCAGATGCAATTTGTGACACTGAAACTACTGCATGCGCAAATGTGAAAACAGCAAAAATGAACAACTTCTGCACCATCTCATCCTTTCAGTTGACACCTGTCCAAAAAAAAAAATGCTGATGAATTTTCAGGGTATGAATTTTTTTTTAGATGAAATAAAAAAATACACTGGACTCAGGAGAAGGAGATGCTGGTGAGGATTCTTCAAAGAAACCACTGGACCAGGACAAGCTTCAGGGCCAGCAACCAGGAGTTGTTTTCCATGATCTCAAGCAAGACCATAAAAAGTGTCTCCTTGTCTCATCCCATCTCAGGTCTTCCAGACCAGGTTTCATTTAGGAATCTTGTTCCTGGGACATGCGCCGCTCTGGTCACTAAAACTGAAGCCGGGAAAAGGTGTGATCAACAACAAGTTCTTAAAGCATTAGTATTTTTCAGTACTGCCAATAATGTTATGGGTCATAAAAGAACTCCTGATTCTCTTAAAGTTACTTGTATTTAAAAAAAATCATCATTGAAAGCAATTCAATAAGATCTCATTACTCCAAACTCTCACATGGGACCTATATGGAAATATAACAATGAATTTTTAAATTAAGAAGACTCAAATGTTTTGGGAATTCCCTCCCAAAATTTCTTGGAAGTTAGCTGATTTTGCGAATTTAAATTTAAATTCAGTTTAGTTTCAAATTTCCATCAGCATATTTATTTGCTATCAAATAAATTAATTTTAAAATCGGTCTATGAAAAAGAATAGATTTCTATACCATTCAGATAAGTTTAGCCCTATAAATAATTTTGTTATTTATTAAGATAATTTTTATAAAATGCATTTTCTTATGTATAGGAAACCACGAAGGCGGCCTTCAAATAATATGAAAGAAAAGAGCTCCGTTCATATATATTTTTTTCATCACGTGCTTCATTTGAAACCCCGAGGGAAGAAGGAAAAAAACAGGTGAAGCAAATCCACGCGTGATTCCAAAAATTTCGTTGACTGATCAATAAAACTCTATAAATATAAAGCTAAAACTCGTCGTTATATAAGAGAAGATGATGAAGCAAAATACCCGGAAAAAATGGCGGTCAGATGTCAAAAAAAAAAAAAAAACCCACACACACAGAGAAAATAAACCCCCATTGCAACCCTCAGCTTCACATCATCACTTGTTCACAGCGCTTGAAACCCCGGATATATCCCATCCCCGAAAAAAAAAACACTCATACAGATTTTAATTTTTTTTTGTTCCGCTCTTTCCTGGACTCCCAAAAAATTTTGAAAACTGTGTTCAATTGTTCCCCAAACACGCACTTTCTTTTCTTTTTCTTCTCGTGAACTATAATCAAGTCTAGAATAAATTTGGTAAAACGGGAAGGCTGATTGGCACCGTTTTCCCGAGTACAACAGTCGGTCAGTTGGTTGGGGTAGTATTTTCCACAAAAAGAAAAGCACGATTTTTGAGAGAGGTACACTGCTACAGTCGATTTTTTACAGCTCTTTTGAAACCTTTTTTATCTACTCACTTTTACTTTCGAATTTACACAGCAGTCGCAAAATTTTAAGACTGCAAAAATGGCTCTTCACCAGCATATATGTAAGAACAAGTTGAAAGATAATATTTTCCCCTCAAGTTGAGAAAGAACTTTTCAAAATCACTCAGCAAAATATGCTTGAAGTTTTCAGAAATTCAAACACAGCACTTCGAATTAGGAAAAGAAAACACAAAAGAAAAAAAACTCCCTCATCCACCACACATCAGATATCACTCAAGTTATCTCCTCTTCACCAGGAACCAACCAAAAAAATTCCAACTGATGATGGAAAACAAGCTTAGAATTAATGTTCAACTAGTCCACCCAAAAAAAAACTTGGTCTTCCACCAGTCGACCTCGGAAAACCTGTTTTCTTTCTTTTGTACGTTTATATATTAAGGGTGTTGGATATTATTCCGAAGTCTTTTTTTTGGATTGGATGTTATCGTGGAGGACGATATTTCGTCACAGTCCCTCCCTGAGCAAGCTCTTGCGACTGATCCTAGATGTCGCTCCACCAGGAGTCAATGCAGGACCACCAGAAGCACTTCCAGGAGTCACCACTGAAATCAGGGATGGCACTGTCAATAGTGGAGTGGACACACTTAGAGATGAGTCTGCTGAGTCATTATCTGATGAGTTCCCTGTGCCAGTTTCATTCTCCTCCACAATCACTGCTCTCAGTCCTGGTGGTGTTTTCACCAGCCCAGATGGTGCTGAGAATTCTATCAAGCAACTGCCTGATGAATAAACACACACAAAGAAAAACTACATTCAATACATTTTGTAAAAGAAAATGTCAAAAAATTTTCATTGATAAAACTGTTCCACAATCACCACACAGCATACATTGTGCCAAAAATTTGGACAATGCTAGGGTTACTTTGGAAAAATTTCACTTCCTTTAAATTATATTTCAACCTTGTATTTTGGAAGTCTGAAATTATTTCTTGACATACTGAACTCTAAAAAATGCTCTGATTTCTATTGCATTCTTTTTTTTCAAATTGTGAATCAGAGAAAGGTCTCAGATATGATAATTTTGAAAAACTAGAAATGACCAATGAAGGTGCCCAAATAATGTTGAGAAACTTACTGAATTCCCAAGCTATATACAGTATAAATTTTCTTCCATTGCATAGAACTTCTGTACTGTATATCTTATTGTTTTGACTAAAAGTACCCCATTGATATTTTATGCTATGAATACATGAATTTTGGCATGAACTCACCTTGTTCCACATCATCATCACATCCATTTACATCAATGGAGGAAAATGGTGGCAGGCGGATTGTTGGAGGTGGTGTCATACTGGAAGGTGAATTCTGCAGAAAAAAAGGAAAATCTTGATGAAATTGCACTTTTATGCCTATAATAATCAATAAATTTCACCCATCCACAATAAAAACCTTGATCCCAAAATAATCCACAGCTACATATTATAAAGATGTTTGCCACTTACATTATTGTTTTCCAATGCTGAAATATATCAATTTTATCCAGTTTTATATATACAGTATTCAGAAACAGTATTAGATTAAATTGACAAAAACTAGTAAGAAGGAACCATTAAAATGCAACACCTTTTGGTTTTGTCATAACAAAAATATTGAAACACAAAAGTGTTAGGGTTTTCATTCAAGAATGCCAAATATCTCTTCAGGAGTGACACCTGTCAAAACACTCACCAAACTGGTAGCAGACAATCTGTTGCTGGCATTGGATTGAAACATGCTCTCACTGCCTGCCCTGGAGATGATCCCTTCCAGATTGTTGGAAGGATCAGTGTGAACTGAGCTGCAACCAGTACAAGACAAACTGAACAACAGAAAAAGTAATCCCCCCACCACAAAAAAACCAAACCAAACACAAACAAACAGGGGACAACCAAGCATATGCAGGAAAGAAAGAATACCAACCATTAATCACACAATAAGGTGCAAAATCAACACACTGCCCACAAGTGCATGGAACTCATCCTCTCCATATATCTATTTCTAACTATGTATTCATTCTGGCACATGTACAACACACACACATTGGTTCAGATGTGATGAAGCTATTTAAATTGATACAAAATTCCATCCAACTCAATTTAATATACAATATTAGAAGCAGGGGTGCATGACCATCAGTGAAACATATGCTTCCCATTCTAACAATTTTTACCAATTACACACATTATTTACCATTTTTAACTAATAAAACATAACAAATGTTCAAGGTACACCAAGAATTTTGTGCTTCTATTCAACAGGAGGTGACACAAAGACATTCAATACAATTTAGTTCAGTATATGGGAACCAATGGGTGTCAAGCCACATATATGGGGAACACATGATTTTATTACTATTATTGGAAAGGTTCTTCAAGTGTCACATGTTCAAGTTCCACCAGTAATCTTATACTGATTTCAGCATCATAGATCAGTGTTCTCAAACCACGTTTTTTTTTCAAGTCAGCAGAAAACGTTCTTTGGCATAAAGCATGTTTCAAAATTAGCATTGAAATCTCTCATCTTGATCAGAAATTTTGGAAAGACAAAATCAGTTGAAATTATCTAATGAAAAATAAAAGTTGGCCTTTCTCCAAATAGCACTTCAGACAAATTTTCACCTGCTGAAGTCAATTATTTCAATTTTTCATTCTGAGAAACCTTTCTTCAAGCCCAATTTTCAATTTTTTTGCAGATATTTTCCCAAAGTTGCTTCATTGGTTCTCAATTTAATTTTTGCAAGAAGCAGAATATTTTCAAATACTGTACTGTACTTTACCTGCCATTCATAGACAAAGTCACAGTTGTCTTTGAAGCAAAACATGCTCTGAATCTGCTAAACTTTTATGAGACTTTGCATGTCTGCAAAAAATGTTTTTCAAATTTTCCAGTTTTCAGAAAAACTTATATGGAAATTTGTCAATTTTTTGGCCCAAAGAGGTTAGGGAACACTGTTTCAGGTGCTACTGTTTGGATTATCAGAGACTTTCAACATATGACCTACAGTATTTATGAGAATTTTCAATTCAAGAGTGTTTATCTGTCTATATAAGGTCATTCACAGCAACATATATATCCTAATAAATAATTCAGTATCAGCACATCTAACATACAATTTCAAAAATACAAAAAAAGGTTTTACCTGAGAGCCACTTTTTTCCTGAGTCTCATTCCCAGGTCAGAATGGCCCCTCACCATTCCCCTNAAACATAACAAATGTTCAAGGTACACCAAGAATTTTGTGCTTCTATTCAACAGGAGGTGACACAAAGACATTCAATACAATTTAGTTCAGTATATGGGAACCAATGGGTGTCAAGCCACATATATGGAACACACATTTATCACTATTGAAAAGATTCTTCAAATGTTTATGGATTGAAGCACGTCACATGTTCAAGGTCCACCAATAATCTTATACTGATTTCAGCATCATACATCAGTGTTCCCAATCCAACATTTTTTTTTTCAAGTCTGCAAAAAATTTTCTTGAGCAAAAATCATGTTTCAAAATTAGTATTGAAATCTGTCATCTTGATCAGAAATTTTGGAAAGACAAAACCAGTTGAAATTATCTAATGCAAAGTAAAACTTGACCTTTTTCCAAGTAGCACTTCAGACAAATGTTCATCTGCTGAAGTCAATTATTTCATTCTGAGAAACCTTTCTTCAAGCCCAATTTTCTAATTTTTTGCAGATATTTTCCCAAAGTTGCTTCATTGGTTCTCAATTCAATTTTTGCAAGAAGCAGAATATTTTCAAATACTGTACTGTACCTGCCATTCAAAGACAAAGTCACAGTTGTTTTAGAAGCAAAACATGCTTTGAATTTGCTGAAATTTCATGAGACTTAGCATGTCTGCAGAGATTGTTTTGAAAATTTGCCAATTTGCAGAAAAATTTATGGAAATTTGTCAATTTTTTGGCCCATAGAGGTTAGGGAACACTGTTTCAGGTGCTACTGTTTGGATTATCAGAGACTTCCAACATATGACCTACAGTATTTATGAGAATTTTCAATTCAAGAGTGAAATAGACAGATATATTCCAGTAAGTGTCGTTGTATATATAGGATTATTTATTAAGTCATAGTCGTGTAGATTGTATGTTAAAGTTTTTATGTTTTTTTCCAAAATGGACTCTCGGTGAAAAAAGGACAGTCTCATTCCCAGGTCAGAATGGCCCCTCACCATTCCCCTGAGTCTAGGGTTGATCTGCCTCAATGCAGGAGGCAGACTCTTCAGATTGAAGCCAACCACTTTCCCACATTGTCGGTGGTGTCAACCACTTCGTACTTCGTCCCTTCGACAGTTTCTTTGCAGTGTCAACAGACCACTGTGTCCAAGACTAGGACAGGAGAGTAAGTTCGATGGACGAGGATACCTGTGGACACCTTTACAAATGAGTAAAATGAGAGTTCCTCACCCATAGCAGAACAAAAAGCATCTCAGGGGAACATATGGAACATGCAAACCTATTTCTACTGCTCATCATGCATCCATAAAGTACAGACAAAAGACCAGCATTTGCACTTGAATCCATGTTCCTGAAGTTGGGGGTTTGGGTCAATTGGGTGTTTTCAAAATTATGTTTATTATTCATTGGTTGAAAATTCACCCAGTAACATTTCAAAATTTTTTTTTTATTTTATCCCCATATAAGTAGCTTTAAATTCTCCTAGCTTGCAACTTAATCTTTTTATACAGGAATAACAATTTTCAGACACTTAACTTCTCTCTTTCTTCTCATTGATCTGGACATGCTATCATGAAGAGTTTCTTCAATTTAATCTCCATTTGAAATTTACAGGCATCCCAGTATAAATCCCTAAGAAAGCAATTATGTAACAAATACTTTGGGGCTTACTTATTATCCTCATTGCTATTTGCCTAAAAATTGCAGAAACTGCTTTGCTTGAACCTTGGCAATCTGAAAATAATATTTTTCAGAAATAAGGATTCTAAAATGCCAGTGCTGCACTGTTTAATTTTTGTTTGTGAAATATATTATTCTTAATGACTGTATTTTTTAGGTTCATACCATCCTAATAAGGAGCCATCCAGAATTATGAAATTAATTTCTATTGATGTAATTTGGACAAACATTCAAACATGCAGAAGAAAAATGATCTAATTGTGTGTTTATTAACTTTTTAAGTTTTATCATACAGTACCCGTATAAACGGTTTGTCTTCTTTTTCTCCGTGTTTGGACAGAAACCACGTCTCCGGACAACAAGAAGTATCTTCGTCAACCACAATATCTTCGTGAGTCCCCAGCCTGAGGGGTGGGTGGCGGTGGCTTGGGCTCAGGGAATGGCAACACTGATAACCGCTTCCTGTCTTCAAGGTACATCTCTATGAACTGGTCCAACTTCATTTCCAAGTCATCCACCTATACAAAAAAAAATAATATTTCCACACAGTCAACCAACCCAGACTGTCTAATTATTTTCTGGCAGTAATTATGCACACCTGTCTTTCTGTCTTGACAATCCTTGAGGCAAGGGTGAGGTCAGATTCATAAACATCCTTGGCCTTGGAACCAGGTTTCCCAAGGATCACATCCAGTCTGGTTGTTTCCACAGAACATCATGCACATGAGGATGGACAAAACACCTCCATCAGACCAATATAAAAAAGTCCAAAACTTCAAACTTCTCACCATAAAAATAAAATTAGTATGTGTATTCACCAACCAAAGCCATGCAAAGCTGGGAGGGAATATAGTTAAGTTGGCAACTCTGCATGCCCATGCAACTCCAGCACACATCCTCTCATGCAATTTATCTCAGCCACTCAGGGGATGAATGTTAAGAGATAATGAAAAGGCGAGAAAACAAAAACTTGGCAAATGAAATCAGCATCTAGTCAAAAAACTCTCATTTCATATCAATCCTCTTATTCACCCTCAGTCAAAAATAAAACTGAATTGAGAGAGAGAGAAGCACTGAGGGCGACATTTCTGTATATATAATAAGTATAATAATATATATATATATGGGGAAAACAGGATACAAAATAAAGGAATCAATATCAATGAATGAAAAGTGGATATATGAAAAGGGGTACCTGGCATGTAAATGCTTGACGCGATTACAGAGGTCCAAATGACCAACGTATATGACAAGCTAGTGTAGAAACTACAGTTTTCCGAAGTGCCGAAGGGACTTGCTGAAAGACCGATGCTTTTTGAAATAGACCTTTACGGTTTGTAAGTGGTTGTGACATTTGTGTCCCAAAAAAAAGGGGGTAAAGTAGTTCTTCAGACATTGGAAAAATAAAAAATAAACACGTGTACCAAAAAAGGACCCAAAATGACCAATGATGCGACCAACGGAACCCAAATAAGAGACAGACACAGTGCAGGTCATATGCTTTCTTCTTTTTTCCTTTTTTTTTGGTCTTGTGATGATAATGTTGTGTCAAACATTTACCAGGGTCTCTCTTGTCAATTGGCAAACATTCAGGAATTTTGATTCATAAAACAAGAAATACTGAAGCATTCATCATTTGGACCATCACTTGATATGATTGCATTAAGAAACTATTTCTCTTGACAAGTTTGCAAACCATCAACAGCCTCTTGAATGATTTCAGGTTTCTTCTATTTGTAGAAACAAGGTTAAAAGAAATACTCAATTGGTTTCACTTAAAACTCATATATGGAAAATTACTTGAAATGATTGCATGACAATAAACTCCTCTTTTCAATTTGCAAACAAGCAGAAGTCTTCTGAATCCAGAAAATCATTTCAAATTTCAACAGCTCCAGAAATACAAAGCTTCCAGAAAAAAATCCAGTGAAGTTATTTTATTACTCCCCCATTCATCAAATTGACCATAATTTATTCCATGACATAAGTACAGCATTTTTATTTTCAAACCATCAGTATGCATAGTCTTTGAATTTATAAAATAACTAAAGCTTCCAACAATTGCAGAACAAAGAAGTTGGAAGAAAGATTCAAGTTTTCTCTAATAATAAGTTGCCATGCATTTGCAATTATTGGAAATATAGTTTCATAAAATCAATGTTTCTCTTTTAAATTATATACTGTTCGATCACATCTTTGATGTCAAAAGGCTTCACGGCTTCCCTGAACGACTTTCTGGCTACGAAAAACTTTATCTGGAAATGCCAAACATTCACCAACACTGTAAACACAGGGTTTTTTTTTGGGGGGAAAGTAGTTCTTCAAACATTGGAAAAATAAAAAATAAACACGTGTACCAAAAAAGGACCCAAAATGACCAATGATGCGACCAACGGAACCCAAATAAGAGACAGACACAGTGCAGGTCATATGCTTTCTTCTTTTTTCTTTTTTTTTGGTCTTGTGATGATAATGTTGTGTCAAACATTTACCAGGGTCTCTCTTGTCAATTGGCAAACATTCAGTAATTTTGATTCATAAAAAATAAATACTGAATTGGTTATAATTCATCAGCGCTCATCATATGGACCATCACTTGATATGATTGCATTAAGAAACTATTTCTCTTGACAAGTTTGCAAACCATAAACAGCCTCTTGAATGATTTCAAGTTTCTTCTATTTTTATAAACAAGGTTAAAAGAAATACTCAATTGGTTTCACTTAAAACTCATATATGGAAAATTACTTAAGATGCATGATTGCATGACAATAAATTCCTTTTTCCAATTTTCAAACAATCAGAAGTCTTCTGAATGCAAAAAATCATTTCAAATTTCAACAGCTCCAGAAATACAAGGCTTTCAGAAAAAATCCAGTGAAGTTATATTTTATTACTCACCCATTCATCAAATTGACTATAATTTGTTCCATGACACAAGTACAGCATCTTTATTTTCAAACCATCAGTATGCATAGTCTTTGAATTTATAAAATAACTAAAGCTTCCAACAATTGCAGAACAAAGAAGTTGGAAGAAAGATTCAAGTTTTCTCTAATAATAAGTTGCCATGCATTTGCAATTATTGGAAATATAGTTTCATAAAATCAATGTTTCTCTTTTAAATTTTAAAAACATGTTTGACTTCATGAAATAATATCAATTTTCATAAATTTCAGAACAAGAAGGTCAAAAGAGGAATAAAATCCAGTATCTCTGTATGAGGTTTCCATATTTTTGAATCAGAACTTGAAATGGTTCCTTGAAGTATAAGTGAGATAAAATGATGTTTGCCAAATGTATGAGAGACACCATGCAAGCCTAAAGGAGGTCTTCACTCTTCCAAAAAGGTGCAACTTACAAAATGCTGCCTTCAATATATAGGGAGAAGGGGAAAACAAAATGGGAGAACAATAAACAACCAGAGCAGCAAACAACCATCAAAGGGTTGAACAATTTGGCCAAGTGCTTGGAATGGAGTAAGATAAAAGGTGTATATATATATATATATATATGCTAAGACACAAAGGTAAAAATCAAACATTGGGGTTTATATGCTGTAACACAGGTGGGATGATGAGGGAGGGAAATATATGGGGAGGGAGAGTTGGAGGAGTGTCCTAACCTTGACTGGAGGTTTTTAACTCTGGAAACAAGGTCAACGTGGCCAGAAGAGTATTGTTCTATGACGTCCTTGACATCATAAGGCCGCAGGGCTTCCTTAAACTTCCGCTTGGTTACATAGTACCTGATCTGTGATTGTCAAGTTTCATGATGAGCAACATAAAAAGAAAAAAAAATACCCTTGTTCCCTTGACTGCCATATATATATAGAGACTTTGTTGCCCCAAGTCTGAACATAGAACCAGGGCTCACAATTTCAATATCAATTTGTTGAATTGATAGCTCATTTTAAATAATAAAACTTTGACCAAAATTCATCTCTTCATTTTGATCATGCCTAATTTCATTTTTTGTTTAAAGGAAATACAGTCAACCCCCGTCTAACGGACTTGATTTGTGCAAAGGATGAGTCTGTTAGAAAAAAGTCCTTTACACGAATTCAATTACATAAAAATTAAAAATTTCAATTTTCAACACTAATTTTAAACCAAAAGAAGTCCGTTTGGTGGATTTTGTCTGTCGGGCGGGAGGAAAAACTGCTTGCAGAGCTGGTCTGTTTGGCAAAAATCCCTTACACGGGAGGTCTGTTAGGCGGGGGGCCACTGTATATCAGTACACTAAATAAAACTGAAGGGCTTCAGAAAGTGGCTGTCAAGTTTCAGATAAATAGCTCATCATAAATAAGGAAATTATGACCAAAATTCATATCTTTATGCTTATCATGTCTAATTTACTTTTTGTCCAAGAAAGTGTGATTGTATTACTTGCACAAAATGAACATTAAAATTATTTCCTTTCAAAGATTGCACTTGATATAGCACAGCAGACATGGTTCTATGCTCAAAACCCACCACTCCACCAAAAGCACATGAAATATCACCTATTGATGATATTCTTGTATTACATCTTGAGAAATAAGAGCAGTTAGAAAATAACCTTTTTTTTTCCTCCAAGAGAGGGGAAAAAGTGCTTGAAACTGACCTTTCTAATAGCCCTGATGGCATTCTTGTGCTGGTCAGTGAGCTGCAGCAACCTGGGCTCCTCCTCCTCATCTGCAATCAGGCCCAGGACAATTGAAACCAATTTGGCCCCACAAGGAAACCAAACATGATACAATCAAAGAAGTGACTGGATATATACTACCAGTGAGTTGGGAGCACATTCATTCCCTGGCACCAGAGTGGGCACCAATGTTTAGGACTAAACCTGCAAGGATACATATTTTGTTTCCCATTCAAAGTGCAAAATATAATGGCACAGTTTAAAAAAAAGAAGAAATATACCTAGTCTTCCACCAGTTTCCAGGCAGAAAGAAAACTAACCTGCAACCAGGCTATCAAATGGATGTGAGTGAGTGAAAGAAAGAGACACTTTTTCTTGTTGCTCAAACATTCACATCAATGACACATGGCTCCCTATTTTTTTTCCTCAGCATTCCTGGTGCTCTATACACAACAGCATAACAGCTGTCATTCTGAACCAGGATGTGCTTTTTCTGTGCTCACATATTTCATGGGTTTCATACTTGGGGGATTTAAAACATGCTGACACAGTTTCCATGTCAAGTATATGGCTCACATTTCAGGGGTGAATCAAAAAAGGACTCTCTACAGCAGCTCCTCATACACAAGACAATTGAAAAAAATATGATGAATTCACATGTTGCTCCTATGTACAAGAAAGCTGCAAGGGTTGGATATAATAGGGGAATACCAACAACACAGGGGTTCACAGATCTTACATAAAAAGGGGGGGGAGTGTGAGTGCCACTATGTATATATAAAAAACATATGTAGATATAACTATACACAAATAACAAGTGTTGGTATTGCCATCCACCCATATATAGACAACATGTTCAAACACATAGTGACATCTATGATCTCTGCTCTGAGGTCTGCCACGTCATCAGTATGACTTCCACCACAATATGACACATAGCACATTCCCTTGCATGATCGCCGCCTTTTTTTTAGAAACCTCACAATGCTGTGCACATAATTCTCATAGCTTGCCTTTCTTTTCTCTTGCTGGGTTCACAGGGGTTCTGGGTTGCCTGAGGGGAAGGGGTGGTTTTGTGAGTGAGAGACGAACAGTGATGAACAAGAACAGGCCAAGTGTGTAATAAAAAATATCTTACAAAGCTGAAGTTACAGAATATTCACAAATATATGCTTCCCCACAATGATCAAAACCATTTCAGCAAACAAAGAAGCTCATTCTCATGGCAAAATAAAAAAATGCAGTTAATTTATTTAAAGCAGCTCATCATGACATATTTAAAATTTTGAGATTTTCAATTGCCTTATTTTATCAAATTTGAATTTTGAGGTTACTAAACATTTTGAAATCACTCAATAATTGTCTTGAAAAAATTTAAGTGATCCTAGAAATATACTAAAACTGTCCTATGTGGATAAAAGCTTGAGGAAACGCTTTTTAAAGATTGCATTCACACAATTTTTATTCATTTTCAAATCAAATACTGTACAGAAATATTTTTAATTGAATTTCCAAGCATTAACTTCATTTCTTTTGCCAAAGTCTCTTTTTTGGGGTATATTTTGGAGTCAAAAAGTGCTAAAATGAACTCATGACTTTTTTTTATAATACTTTAAATAACTTATTGATGTGATTTTTTATTTTTCAAACTTGGCATAATCTTGATCAGAATTACAGCCAGCTCATCAGAGCCAAACAAAAACGATCTGAAACAGCGAATACTTAATACAGTATTTTCTTTCCTGTAGTCATGCGCAATCCCACTGTTCCCGAGTGCGAGACAAACGAACCCATTCCACCAACCACAATCACCAAAGTTATTTTTTTGGGATGAGAAGACAGAGGTACTAGTCCAAAAAGGTGAAAAAAAAGGGTGAAAAAAGGGAGAAGACATGAAGATCAGGAGGAGAAGAAATGAGGGAGAAAAGAGGGTGGTATTGTGTATTTCTGTTGTTTATTTATAGGTCAAATGATTTGACAAGGTAAAGCATGGGAATGGTTCCCCATCAGAACTTAGGCAGTAAGTTGGACAGCATAACTAAGTATAAATATTACAAAAATAAATAGAAAAGCATAAGAAACCAACAGATACATACACAGAAACAAAAAACACAAAGAGGTTCAATTATCTTAATAGATTCATATGCAAAAACACAGACAATTTAGGTTTGTCCCACTTTTGATTGATCTTGGTTATTTCTAAAGTAGGTACCACTATAAATAAATGTATGTATGATGTAGCCCATGATATTGCGAGGTTCTGGCATTTTTTCAGATTATAAAAAAAAATTTTACATTTACTGCTTAATGATAAGTGAAAACTTTCTAATGTGAGAGTTCTCCACCCATGTCACAAGCAGTTTATAGATTTTCAGGCCAGACAAGCATCATCCAAGGCTTATTTTCTACCTATATATAGCCAATTTTTTAAAGTCTCAATACTGTACAAGAATTTCTTTTCCATTCTAACAAAACACTTATAGAATTCCCAAAATTGCTTAATTTATGTTTGATTAATCTTTATTAGTTTATTGAGAGACAGAGAAGCATGTAGACAAAAAAGTAAAGACAACAATAAATCAGACCACATCAACTGAAAAAATGACAACAATAAAAATAAAAAACCAAGGATTCAATATCAATCAGTTCATTATTCAGAGAAAGATAAGTATTAGTGGGACTAAAAGGCACAGCACAATACCAGACTTGAAATAAGAATAACCCTCAAAAATTTGAAGAACCACTGCTATAGTATGCATATATACACAATATACAGAACTGATGACAGAAATGATGAAATAATCACAGGAGAACATCAACATAAAATTATGAGTATACAATACTGTATGTGTGTGTATGTACAGTATAAGTGTCTGCAATTCTACTGGTTGTAGAGAGGAATATGAAGGACACTACATATATGTGGTACCTGGCAATTTGACCTCCCACAATTCAACAATCAAATTTGCAGGGAGGTTGACTTGCAATTTGACATTTGCCCCACCATTTGACTTTCTATTTCCATTTTTTTCATTTTTTCACGTTTTTGAAATTATATTTTGAATTTAATGTAGTGTCTCACAATTTGACCAATTTGCAATTTGACCGATTTACAATTTGACCAATTCGAAATTTGACCAATTTGCAATTTGACCAATTTGCAATTTGACCAATTTGCAATTTGACCAATTTGACCAATTTGCAATTTGACCAATTTGCAATTTGACCAATTTGACCAATTTGCAATTTGACCAATTTGACCAATTTGCAATTTGACCAATTTGACCAATTTGCAATTTGACCAATTTGCAATTTGACCAATTTGCAATTTGACGAATTCGCAATTTGACCCTAGTTTGGCAACAGATCAGGGCTGAATTGCAAGGTACCACCTGTATTTTATATACATAATTTGGGATTTAAAACTGGGAGGTCATCAGGGTTTTAAAAAAAACTAATCCAAGGACATCAGGACTTGTGTACACAGTGTATCCAGGGGGGAGGGAGAGAGAGAGAGAGAGAGAGCTCAGGAGCAGACAGTGATACAGACAGACAGGAAAGGAAAGGGGTGATGATGATGATGGAAATGATGATGAAAAAAAAAACAATAAGGGACACGTATATATATAGAATATGTATATGAGGGACGATGATGATGGACAGAACGACCTTTGTCTGGCGATCGGTTCCGGCGCGGGGAATTCGGGCCAAACTCTCGCTGCAGGAGGGAGCAGAGCACCATGGGTAACGCCGGGTCCACAGAGTCCATGGGTACCAGTGACTCTAGCAGACTAGCCGCATTCACGGAGCCGCGGTGCAGGAAAGAACCCACTCCTGCAGTTTTCACCATGATGGGTATAGGTTCATCATCCGAAAACCAACACCAGCATATGCAGCACCGTGTATATGCCGTCCAAGAAACCATCAGGCATATATGGATATGATGATAATGGGGGGCAATAATAAAGCGAGAGAATATATTGCACACAGCACACCAGCATCAGGAACCATCAGCATCACAAATATATACATACACACAGAGCACAGCACACATGGTATCACATCACATACATATTACATGGGATATATGATACATATATTGATGAGTCAGTTATTACCATCAGCAGAAGGAACAAAAACAAACAATTTTTATGGACCCCAAGATATATTTATCTGTTTATAATATGCTGGTGCCTCAATAAGATATGGTTTCATAAAATTTCAATGCACAAGGGTTGGTTTGTAAAAGATGATAAACTGTCATTTACCATCATTGAAGGCAGATGCAATTTTTTTCTTTAGCTCTTCAATTCTTCATTGGTGTCTAATACATGTTTCATCAAATATTCAGCTATATACAGAAGGAAAAAAGAAAAACAACTGGATCACAGTGAATCCCTCCAGCACTGAAGTTAAGTTTACTATGTAACCCCCAAATCATAGACTAAGAGCATGCAAGTGCACATTCAGATGCTCTTGATCAGTTAAACTTCACTTTGGTGGTGTTGGGCAAGCACGCTGCGCAAAAATTATTAAATATAAATTCTTAGAAATCAATAGCTTTTCCCTCCTCAAAATTGCAGTACCAGGTACTTCCTGGCACTTTGACTCTAGATTCTTGACCTATTAAAGGTCTTTTCAGTCATTTAAAGCAGAAACCAATGAAGGTTGAACATTTCTGAGCATACAAGCAGCTCATATTCAGTCATATCATCATCAGTATTTGAGTTGAGTTATTCTTTAACCAATTTATCCTAGCTGTGAGAAGAGTTTGCTGAGTTATTTCATTGATTACCTGTGTGAAATACATTTAGCATGTTACCTTAGGAATTCCCAGTCCTGTCCCAGACTGATGGTTGTGTTTTATTGCCACACTCAACATCAACTTATATTGCGGTGAAAATCTGTTCCCAATAACTGGATGGGATTAAAAGTGATCCAGGTCTTTTCTGGTTTCCTTCTGTAGCTGATTAAGTGATGAAACAATCATTAGACACCAATGAAGGATTGAAGAGCAAAAGAAAAAATTGCATCCACCTTCAATGACAGCAAGTGGCAGCTTAACATCTTTTATGAACCAACCCACTTCTATAGCTAATTAAGTGATGAAACAATTATTAGACACCAATGAAGGATTGAAGAGCAAAAGAAAAAATTGCATCCACCTTCAATGACAGCAAGTGGCAGCTTAACATCTTTTATGAACCAACCCCCATATATGCAATAGAATCATCAGCCAAGGGAGTTGGACCCCAAATGAGATATGGTACCACATCCAAGAAAATAACTTCAAAGTTATATTCCTTCTTTTTTTGTGACTGAAATACCGGTACCACTTTTGACCCCTGCCAGCTTATGCATCTTCAAGCTTGGGAAGCATGACTAAATCACATAAATATGATTGACTTACTTAATTCTGCCAACATATATGCAAATTCTCTTTTGTTCAATATATAAAAATACGTTTTTCATTCTCATTGGCTAAGGATCAGCAATATTCCTTTTAATTTTCAACCTCATTTCTGTATAGTTGCAACCATTATTATTGGCACCATATCAAGGGTATCCACATATAAATAAATCTCATGATATGATGACAACTTCTCCTGTCGCATGTGTTGCTATTGAGTGTGAAAGCGGTAAAACATGTAAGTTAATCATTTAATTTTCATTGAATATTTTTAGCGTTTTGGATTTCTTTTTGAACATGATTTAAGCACTCAAGAGTCGACATAGATGGCGCTCATGGCAATTTAAAATATAAAAAACATACTTCATTCACAGCTTTTTCAATGACCAGGTAACTTTATGAGGTAATATTTCTCTCCTGGAGTAAAAAAAAAAACAAAACAAGATAAGAAAGACATTTACTTTCCAGACATTGATTGAAAATTGAATATCATCTGTGTTATATTCTTGAATAGCATCCCCCTTTCAGTGGAATTTTTAGCAGACTGGATTTGAACAAGTTAATATAAAAAATATTTTTGGTGTTTTTCAAGGGAAATTTGAAGTTTATCCTTCAAAAGCATATGATGAATTCAATTTTCAAAAAAAGAGATCTACACCTTATAAGAGATTTCATGATAGAAGTACAGTATCATTTGTATTTGTATAAATGCTACTTCCATATATTTTCTTTCATTTTCTGATTTTCATAAACACTTCAAATTATTTCAAATACCAAAGTTTTCAGCCTCATGTGGTTTTTACGCAATGCCCTTCTCAAATGGGAAGTTAAAGATGCAGAGATCCTCAAATACTGCATTGGTTATTTGAAGAATTAAAAGTATAATATAATCAGTCCCGAAAAACCGTGAGCTTCCCATAAAAAAAAAAGAATCATCCTGCAAAAAATCCCATGAGAAACTTTGCTTGCGACTGAAAAAAAAATGTTTGTGACAGAAAAAAAAAACATTTGACATGCGCATAAACTTGTGCTTCAGGTAAAAGGGTTCAACAAAAATGTTCTTTCCCACACAGCACAGGGAATTCTGTCACCTGAGTTCAATGAACATGTGGCACAATCATGGATGACCAAAAAATAGGAGCAAGAAAAAATATATATAAAAATTTCAACAACTTGAGGAGGAAAAAACCTTTTTCTACAACTAGATCCAGCACCAGGTGCACAAAAAAAACCAGGGATTCATTTTCAAAAAAATTATAATACAAAAAGTATGAAGGAAAACTGGATCAAAGCTTGCTATTCCAGGTGGGGATACTCTGAATAATGGGGGGGGGGGGGGGTCTGTGCAACCGCTTTTTTGCTTCTGTATATGGGTAAAAAATGGTGAGGACAACGTCTAAACAGGGCAACAAACCAAAGGTTCTCTTCATACAAAGATCTTTCAGTGGACGCAAAAAAATCAAGATTATTATTTTTTCTCTATATATGACATCCTATGAAAGATCTATTTCTTTTAAAATTCAAGTGGCACACAACACCTTGAGGCTTGGTATCTGAAACCATATCATTGTAATATGCCTATACATTAAAGCTGAAATGAACAACAGATTTCAAATACAAAAAACACTATATGCACCAAATTCAGGAAGCAAGATGCAGTATGAAACACTTCTAGCAATTCACATTTGAAACTTTCTGGCTATAACCTTTTTTAAAAAAAATGCAGCAATAAAATGAATTTTACAAAAGAAAACATTAGAGAATTGAGGATTTTAAATATATTGTATACAGCAGAAAAAAATTTTTAAATAAGAAAGAATAATAGCAACCAACATAAAAAATGAATCAATTCTTTAAACAATAAGCACATTTTTGGTTCATAAAATTCAAATTTAAATTGGCTAGACAATCAAGGTATAATTTGCTTTTGAAGACCCAATCTTTTCTCTAAAAGATGTCTTCATTTTATGCAAACATTTCATACCTGACTCTCCAAGTCATTTTTCTTCTTTGTACATATATATTCTTTTAATAATTCAAGGAGGAAAAAATCTCCAAACTCTCTTCTGCTGAGGGACACAAAAGCTTCAGACCAGCAAGTCAAGATGTCGCGCCATTCTAACCAAAATGCATCTATTTTAAAAAAAAACATAAATGGATGTGAGGCCAAGGATTTGATGAAAGGTTTTGGCACATATCAGGGAAGTGATATGAGTGTGTGAATATTCCGGAGAGGAGGAGGAGGAGGAGGACACGTATAGTCTATATATAAATGATTGAATGAGGATTCCAGCAAAGAAATAATTTTTTAAAAAGAGAGAGAGATATATATGTATGTATAAAATTATACAAAAAAAGATGGTGGCTGATGTGGATGCGGACAAGAGTCTTGCCTTGGTCATTGTTGCCCTGCGACGGGTGGACGTAGTTGGAGGTCCAGCTCGCAAGCTGGCTCACGATCGGAAAGGACGCCAGGAGCAAACCCGCTGCACACCGCATATGTTTTCAAAGCCGCCATATTAGAAAGCCCCATTTTGAAAAAAAATTGATAATCTATACAACCAAAACACACACACGCACATCACACAAACAAACAAACAAACACACGTATAATACGCGCGCCCAATAATAACATATTGTATATATGAAAACGCAGAGCGTTTCTGAGCAGAAAGAAAAAAAAAAAAGATTCAGCTGGGGAGAGAAAAATGCGCCTGTTTTTCTTTTTTGAAAAAAAAAAACGCAAAAAATAATTCCCTCTTGCCATCCATGAATGTGCCTCTGCTCCATCGATCACGAATCAATCAATGGCTATACAATACAGAATATGGAAAACCCAGTCCCTGACATCACTCAGTAGAAGGAAACCTCGTTTTTCTCAGTTTTGAAGCATTTATATCACGGCCTGTTGCAATTTTTTATTTCTGAATTTTTTCAAGTGTCTCTCTATACTGTAGTATATATAGAAGTTGAGAAAAAGTGAGCTGATCCAAGAAATGCTTCTTTATTTATCAGAAAGATTTCACTTTAAAAAACTGCCTGAAACTTGAATCCTATAATAGTTTGAATGATGGAAATCTCAAAATATCTCCAAGAAAATCTAAATACTGGAGGTTAATTAAACTTGACAAGTTAGAAAATGACTAGAAAAATGCACTGAACATTTCTTTAAACAGAATTTTTGAGAGTCAAGCTGATGTTTTAATTGCAGTTTGCTATCCATTGAACCTACCCAGACTTTCTTCCATCAGTACCCTTAGCCTAAATTTGTGGTTCATCAATAACCTGATTATTCAATTCATCGCCTGAATTTGTGATTCATTCGTTCAAGGATGAAATGAATTTTTGAAAAAAAAAACAGAGCACTGGATTATGAAAACAAAAGAGTAGATTGGAAGGTATAATATTTATTTTATTTAAACAGGGTCTCCATTTCAACTTGTTTTGTCCTCCTTCACCCACAAAAGATTCTTTAATATAGAGTTTAGTATTTTAAAAATTTACCTGAGGTATGCTAATTTCATTTCTGTAAAAAAACTTCCTGAAGATTCCGAATTCAAGAATGGTAAATTTTAGGCGTAGATTTTGTGCATACATGAAAATTTCCAACTGTTGCATAAAATTTCCTTTGAATTTTGCTGTCCTTTTTTTTTTGAAACAAATTTTTTTCAATATACCAGTTCTGTGTCAAGAAAATGGAGAGTATCCTACATATAAATTTCCCACTCACTGCAAAAAAATTAACCTCAGGGGTATTCTCTTTCTGCTCATGAAATTCATTCTTTTTCTTTGAAAAAAAAAAACCAAAATCAAGGTTTAAAAAAAATTTTGATTTAAAATCGATATTGTACTTTCCTTTCACCTCTTAAAATAACGAACAAAAGAATGGGAGAAAAAGGTTATTCATTGAGGTGTATATATCCACCTCGAAACAGAGGTTGGCGACAGACGCGACATCTAGTACTCACCGTCCGAGTTTTTCTTCCCACTGCCGGGATTCTGCTGTTGGGCGTCGCTTCTATTCACTGAGTCCTCACTTGCGGACGCATTTAGGCGGTTGCCGTCGTCCGGATTCCCGCCGCCGTGGCGCCCACGACCGTACAAAGAAGGGGAATGAGGAGACAACTGTTTGTGTCTCCGAATAGTCGGCAATCGTGTCACGAATGACGCGTTGTGCTTGAAACTGATGCGGGAAATGAGAAGGAATCAGTAACTTGAAAATTCACAGAGAGATAAGGTTTTTCAATTTTGAAAAATATCTTGTCCGCGAAGCAAATAAAAACCTAGTTTAATTTACAATACAGAAGGGTTGGTTTATGAGCTCTACCACTTCTGTGGTTTCCTTAATGTAATTTTATAGCAAAAATAGTATTAATTAAATATTCTTATTCACTTCTCAGGTCTTGTATGACAGTTTTTCTCATCACCAACTTTCAATAATTTTAAGACAGAGAGTTGGAAATGCTGTGAAACAATCAGCTTTCTAAAAAATTCAAAAATTTAAAACTGCACCGAGGTCTCACATCTATCATTTTCAACATCCTATTGTATTACTGAGAAAAACATTTTCAATGAATAATTTGACAGCCATATATATTCCAGTTTGAATATATTTTTATTTTACCAGGTTTCAAGCATGTTATGTCTCTCTAAAATGTCAATTAATCAGCAAAATTTACCTAAACCCTGGGTGCAATTTAAAAAAATCCTCAACACAAACCAAAAATGGGTTGTTTCTTCAGAGGTTTTGAAGATTCTGGATCAGATAACTGCTAATAAAATGGTACGTTAATTGTTTGGTACTGAAAAAAATGCTCATCCTTCCCTTGAATCCAAAAACTCAATGTCTCTGTTTCTAATGATGGTACTGTTTATCTGATGATGATCCTGATATTTTCAATCACAAATGGTAGGTAAGAACCTTTAAAAATCTTTCTAAAAAAAGGGCCATTTCCCAAGAATGAGATGAGAAACTTGATTCATATTTTCAAGAAGGACTTTATCATATAAAAAAGAAGAAAAAAGTTATGCAATTTACCCAGGAGGTGATGGCAGTGGCACTTGGTGGATTTTCCAGGTGGCAATTGAGGTGGAATGTTGGTCAGCTGCATAACATCTCCAAAGACACTGGATCAGAGTAGCAGCAGGTTGTCTTCTTCTGATCATATGTTTTTGTCTCTGCTGCTGCTGCACTTTGAGGGCAAAGCCTGATCCCAAAATACCCTGTCCACAGTTTCAGAATACATTTCATTCATACATGAGATGGAAAGCTTTGCTCTTAATCCCACCCCAAAGAACACACACACACATATATGCAGGAAATTCAGAAATGGAGAACAGGGAATGAACCCAGATGAAGAGATGGATATATTCTGTTTGCATTTCAAACCCTGGTTGTTCCCCAGGGACAACTTACAGCAGGCAGAGCAAAGAAGGAAATTCCCAGCAAGGCGCAGAAGGAGGCTATCAACTTGCCCTGCCAAGTCACTGGCACTGCATCTCCATACCCAACTGTGCACAAGGTGATCTTTGGAAGGAAAAAATAAAAAAATGAAAATGACCATTCATCCAACATTTTATTTTGACTTCACATCATGCTCAAATATAGGCATTGACTTCCTCAAATAATGCATATGCACTATAGAATCTGAAACATGTGAAAACTTGCATTATCACCTGGCAATTGAAAGGGATAGAATTTTTTTTGGAAATCATGTTGGGATGTTGAATACACATAATGTTCAAATAAGCTATGACTTCCTCAAAGGAAGCATCCCCAAAATAAGAAGGAGAAAATTTCATAACATGAAGTGTATTCAAAAGAAAAATTTCTCAAGATGATATCCTGAAATAATTCAATGTCTTTCAATTGCCATTTGCCAAGTGAAAATGGAAGTTTTCAAATGGTTCAGATTCTAATGTAAAGGAAAAAACTTTCACTTTTAAATTCCAATTTGGGCATATAAAAAAAACAATGACAATAAGAAGTTCTAAATGATCTCATGTGAGTTTAGCTAAAATTTTCTATACTTAAATGAGACACAATTTGTGCGGAATTTTTTCTCGACACCAGCGGCGGTGTCGATTTCCCTGAGAAGGGACAAATAGCTCGAGTTTACCAAAATTGGCGCGTCTCGGGACGCGCCCGGGGTTGTAAATTAATCCC
>CAJPEX010002933.1:0-33571 GCA_905338405.1 Notodromas monacha
AATCAAATCGATTATTGAGGATATTAGTGAACTACAATTGCATTTCCGGGATAATGGCTACATTTATCTCATTGTTTTGATTATCCTACTAACAATAATTCTTATCGCGATTGTGTATTTTTGTTTCGCGAGGATACGGTATGTTTTACAGAGAAGAAGATGTTTAGAGGCTATAGATCTGAATGACATGTCGGCGCGTGTCGAACTGGTGACAGAATCTATCCCTTCCCGACCCGCACCGAAGTACCCCAGAATCCGTATGAATCCCTCCACCGGAATTCTTTCCTTGAGCACAAATTGAAATAATTTCAAGGCAGAATATCTCTCTGTACAAAGCTCTTCATTTTTGATTCCTAACGATTACACGCCTATTCTCCGTTGACCGAAACAAAGTCATCAGAACTGACGTTAACCGCGGAATTTTGAGCTTCTTCAACAACAGGTCCCACATCTGATAGAAAGCCGGCAGGAGGTGGAAGAAATTCAGGAACCATGTCCAATGAGATGAGGTCAGGAACCACATCAACCGACGATTGCGGTGAAAGACGTTTAGAAGCTATAGATTTGAATGACATGTCGGCGCGTGTCGAACTTGTGGCTGAGTCTATCCCTTCCCGACCCGCACCGAAGTACCCCAGAATCCGTATGAACCCCTCCACTGGAATTCTTTCCCTGAGCACAAATTGAAATAATTTCAAGGCAGAATATCTCTCTGTACAAAGCTCTTTATTTTCGATTCCTAACGGTTACACGCCTATTATCCGTCGGCCGAAACAAAGTCATCAGAACTGACGTTAACCCCAGAATTTTGAGCTTTTTCAACAACAGGTCCCACTTCCGATAGAAAGCCGGCAGGAGGTGGAAGAATTTCGGGAACCATGTCCAATGAGATGAGGTCAGGAACCACATCAACCGACGATTGCGGTGGTACAGGAGATGATGCTGGAGTCATCGGTGGCGTCAAGATTCGCCACAGCTCCTCCGCCCTCCTCAGGTACGACAGCAACCAAGGCTGGAGAAGGAAGATAACAAGAAACACCAAGGGAGACATGCAATCATAATGAGGTCAGGAACCACGTCAACCGACGATTGCGGTGGTACAGGAGATGATGCTGGAGTCATCGGTGGCGTCAAGATTCGCCACAGCTCCTCCGCCCTCCTCAGGTATGACAGCAACCAAGGCTGGAGAAGGAAGACAACAAGAAACACCAAGGGAGACATGCAATCCTGCAACAACAAGGATTTTTGCATTCCCAGCTAAGTCTTACTTGGTTTGAAAGTTGTCATGCGAGGTATACGTGATCTGATGGTCGCGAACCCATCTTGAATCTCATTAACAGTAGTTTCGCGTACCACCATTGGACCAGGAGACAAGTCTTTCATTTCAATTTCCTCCACTTTTCGTTTATTTTCATTGTTAATCTTAGGAGACTTGGGACAATACTGTTAGTTTTTGGTTGGTTAAAAGATAGGAGTCATGCAAAAGAAATTGTTTACGGATAACAAACGGTGCGAAAAGAAAAGCAAAAGTACCTTTTTCCTCAAGCACCAGGCAATCCATCCAGCTGCCAACCCGAAAAACGTACCACCATTGGACCAGGAGACAAGTCTTTCATTTCAATTTCCTCCACTTTTCGTTTATTTTTATTGTTAATCTTAGGAGACTTGGGACAATACTGTTAGTTTTTGGTTGGTTAAAAGATAGGAGTCATGCAAAAGAAATTGTTTACGGATAACAAACGGTGCAAAAAAGAAAAGCAAAAGTACCTTTTTCCTCAAGCACCAGGCAATCCATCCAGCTGCCAACCCGAAAACTGTCAGACTAAGACCACTAATCAGGCCTACAGCCAAATTCGAAAACAGCTCAGTGGCGAATTCCGCACCCAAAACCGCTTTTCCCTCGACGACCGCCACCGTAATGTTGGCCCGATCCCCAGAGACGATTTTAGTCTCAGGCAGATTCTTTAGCACCGAGACAATGATGGAAGGCTTAACCGTAACTGTAAAAACCGAAGTCCGATTATATGCACTGGCTAATAGTTAAAGCTATTCCAAAGCTCTTACCAGGAGCTGGAGTAGTATGTGTCGTTGTTTCAGGGGTTGGACCCGTCGTCAGCACATTTATAACGGTTGACAAGGCCGAAACAGCATCTGGAATGCTAGTCGTGGTGCCAAAGTCTGGGACAGATGTCGCTGCCATGACGCAAGAAGTCAAAGCTTCCAACGTCACCGTCACCGACGCCCTTGCCAATTCCACCGTAGACGGCGAAAATGACGAAGACGGCAATTCCGTCGTTTCTCCATTACCAATGCAAAATTCGACGGGATCCACCAGCGAGGCTCGAAAGTTACCTTCGCATCGAGTGGGCCCCAACAACTCCACTTTCTGAACAAGACGGGCACAGAAATTGTAAAGAAGACACTCCAAACCGGTTTTTTACTTCACAAACCTTGATTCCAAAGAAGTCCAGGCATCCGAAGTCCAGGACTCGCCCCGTCAGGACAATCCGGCCATCGAATTCGGCCGCTCGGACCTCGTCCGCATCACACGTCTCTGTGCAATGCAGTCGGCCATCTTGCACTAAACACCTGCCGTATGACGCATCTGGATGCATCATTAGGACCACCAACAGCACAGACACCGCGAACACCGCCATTCTTGTTGACTGTTTGAAATTTTCACAAAGCAGCACTAAGATCAGAACTGATCCGAGTTAGTTAAGAAGTCTAAGGGAAATCACCTTTTTGTTGAGATCTAACGAACCGAACGGTGAATCTGCTCGAAACTCGCAGGAAATCTTCTTTGAGTGACCTAAGAACGAACAAACCGTTTACTTTTTTGATTTTCATCCGCGTTTCGCGTAAAAATCGATCGTTTCACGTATCTCGCGAATGAAATCCGCGAACAAAAAACGCGAAATTTACCGCAAAAAACGAACCAAAACCGCCGGAAAACATCGAGAATGGGAATTTAAAGTAACATTAACGAGAACCAAGCGAAAAAACACCCAATTTGAACAAAATTTTGACAAAGTGGATTTTGCAATAGGGCTTAAGGGGGTCAAGAGCACATACCTGCAAGGGGGTGCAAGGTGAACTGAGGTACAGGCATAACAGTGCCAGACCTCTGCAGCTTCCTGGTGAACCTGAAGAAGTTAGGGGAGGCATGTGTGGTTGTTATTACCACTGTAATTGCTCCCCCATGAGAACGTTTTCCTGTGTAATGTCTTTCAGCATGGCTGAGACGTGATCAGGGGAGGTGTGGGAATCGAACGAAAATTCGATCCTTTTTCCCGCTGACTGAAACACTTTGAGAAAACTTGGTACGCAGGAGCTTTTTCTCGTTTACCAGGGGAGATTTGTAGTCATATTTANAAACACTTTCACTATGCCACTATTCACACACATCAGCATATTTTGTATTTTTTGTAGTGTTGCGTCTACACTCCTGGATGTTTTTGAGAGTGTATTCCACAGTGGATGGTTGATTCTTGGCACATTTCCCACTATGGTGTTTCCAACAGGTGGCAGTATCTTGTTATAATCTGCCACTACGTCTTTTTTGTTGCACGTGGCCATTGCATTTTTATATATTTTTTCCACAACTTGTTTAGCAATTGTTCCCAGAGTAAAAATCGGCTCCCGATCTTGTAATGCTGGTAAAAAATGGGCCAATGCGTCATCACCTTCCTGTGCACCGACAGCAAAATTTTCCTCATCTTGAGGTAAATTGCGCAACAGAGCTCGATCCATAAGCTTCTCCAATGGTTCGCTTAGGATGGGATCCTCTATCGTATCTATATTCGATAGGGATTTGTATTAATTTTTTGTATCAAGTTTTATACTCTTTGAAACTTGCCTTGTTTGTTGGTCGTATCATTTGAATTCTCGTCATCACTGATGTGATGTATTTCTGTAAACGTTTCACTCATTTTATCTTTTTGTTTCCTGTGTAATATATAATAAGATCAATTCTTTAATATTTGTTTTCTTCACGAAAAGTTGGCTCGAAGAACACTGGTACACATTTGTACTTTGCAGTTTTTTTTTGTTCTTGCTACCCTCCGCGAGGGGTGAGTCCCCGTGAGAGTTGTCGCTCCCGCGAGGTTCAAGTGGGTTCTGAGGCTGGGGGGATCCTTACGGGGGAAGTGGTTCAATTCGCAGTGAAGGGAATTTGGTTAGGGTGTAGTAACATGGTCTTTTCATTACCAAGAGGGTGATAAGATTTGTACTGGCTGGTCCACGGTCGTTACATTTTTCAACATGGTCAACCTCATCATGGGGGTAATGCGGACAAGAAGCGTCTTCTGTAAGGCACGATGTGGAAGCGCCAATATTCACGGCCAAACAGGTCCCTGAGAAAGGCTGCAGCTGTTGACCAGGGCATGGGGGCGTAGCCCGTCTTGAAGAGGTGGGCATCAGTGAGACGGTGCAGAGGCGGTGATTGGGACACAAGTCGGGGCCAGTTCCATATGATTCGGTCCAGTCGGTCACGGCAGATGGACGTGAACATCTTGTTGGGTCGAATGACCAGGTCCAGTCGTCTACTGCTTGTGCCATTATCAGCAGGGCAAGACTTGACCAGGTCTCGCTGAGTCAGACCCGACCCAAATGCGCATTTCCTGATGCCACTTTTACGGGTGCTGTTCTTTCCCGTGCTGCTGCTGTTTTTGTTGAGTGCGTCGTGGATTTTCATGCTGTTGGTTTGGAAGGAAAGACTTCACATCAAGAAATAGATTATGTATATACAGTGCTGTCTGTATGCGTTTTTCGTCTCACTGACACAAGCTTACTCACTTTTGGTTTATTTTAGCTCCTTCAGAAAAAATTCAAACACTGCCTCCCCCAGATGAAAAAAAAACTCAAGAATGGTACTTATAGTATTTTTCTTACCAGGGGATAGTGTCAAACATTTTTGACAGATACTGATGAAGAGTGGAATTTCTGCTGCATAACAGCAATGCAATGAATTTTTTAATATGCCTGATAGGTCTTAGATATATGCGATTTGTTCTGCATTAACCCTTGGACAGCAGAGGGTTCCTTTGCATTGAGTGACAGAGTTGGGATTTCTTTGGGGGTGGCCAATTTCAGTTTGACCCAAGATCACTGAAATGGTTGAGAAGGCCTAAGTCAGGAAAAATCTGGGAGGCACATTTTCTATCGTTTTCAGGAATCTATGATGCAAATCATATGCCAGGAATGCAGGAAAAAATGCCACCCATTGAGGGATTTTTCAAAATTATTTTTCATTAAAAATAGTCTGCACGCTTAGAATAGAATATTGGACTTTTTTGGGACTTTGGCCTTGTTACAAAAGTAGGATTTTTAAATCTGCAGTGCTCACTGGCACAACATTTTGCAACAGCATCCCAAATTTGCTGCACAAGGGTTTAGAGAAAAATTTCCAACCAACAAACACAGGAGAAACAGTTATGTTTTCTGGTACTAAGCTATAGCAACAAATGTTTACCTATGTTCTGCTTACACCTGCCTGTCTTGAACATTTGTGATGCAGCAGTCAACTACTGTACAATTACAGCACACTCGCGTTGCGTCCTGTTTATAGGGTGTGATTGTTGCAGGTATGGACAGCTACCTATCCATACCTGATCAACTGCTGGTCCATGAACCAGGTGTCGCCGCCGTGCACTCTCTCGCGGCCAAACACACGCTCCAGCTCGGCAAGAATAACACGCGGGGTCACGCGAGGTGATGGCGAACTGAGTAGTGAAGTGTCACCAACATCTTCAGCATGCATGACTCGACGCCAGTCATCAAGTGTCATGGTCAGGTAGCCCATGGGGTGTTGCCAGATGCGTAGGCCGGCCTGCAGCGGGTGCGGGAAAAGCCCGCAGCAGTCCGCTGGCTCCACGATGCGAATCGTGCCAGGCGGCGGCAGGTTTGCTGTCAACAGCGTCAGTCCATCGACGGCGATCAGGTCTGCATCCGACGTCGTCAGCCAAGTCCTTTTCAATACATTGACGAATATATACGCAGATTTTGAGAAGGGAAAGAAAGAAAGATGATGCCTGCACTATTGCAGGGTCTAGTCATTAACTTATTTATTATTTGCATCATTTACAGCAGTTGAACTTTGATAGCTGGAACTTCCGCATGTCAAATACTGTACATACCTCCCAATGTTCAAGTCCCTCGACTTGCTTGAAATCAATGCATTAAAAACTTCCTCAACTTCAAGGCTTTCCCAGAAAACCTCCAAAAGTCGAATTTCCTGGAGGTCTTTTGGCTCACATTTTATTTACACAAAAAAGGGAAAAACAAAATAAACATAACTTGATCTGTTTTCAAAAGAGCGGAAAGATCATATTTTGGCTTTTTGGCAAATGGAACCTTGCCTCTAAGTTCAGCATCCTGATACCTCATTTTATCTGAAGTTTAATGCCTAAAAAGCATGCATTTTAGTTCCCTGTACTTATTCATGTCTATTTCCCATAAAAAAAATAACTGTTCCCCTGAATCAAAACCTCCTCGAAGGTAGTAATTCGGTCTTCTATCTTTATCTGAAACTTTGGAGACAATAGCAGTTGAAATTATTTGATGAAAAATAGAAGTTTGCTTTTCTCTTGATAACCCTTCAGACTAATATCACCTGCTGAAAGAAATTATTTCAAGCACTTACTCTAAGAAATCTTTCTTCAAACCCAGCTTTCCAAATGTGAAAGACATCTCACTATAACTTCTTCATTGGTTCTCAACTGAATTTTTGCAATAAAAGTTATGTTTGCAGGACTTTTTGGCAGATATTTGAAAAATGTTTGCTTGTCTACAAACATTTCATGGAAATCTGCTGGTCCAAGGGCTAAAAAAGGAAAACTCATATATATTTGGTCAATGCATCAATGAATTCAAAAAGGGCAATTCAAATTCAGAAGGACCCACGAACAAATTGACAGCTAGTTTTTTATTTCAGGAAACCAGCGTTTTGATAAAAAAAATAATTACATGAGAGTGAAAATAAGCTATATTCTGGGCAATGCAGGCGAAACGATGCTAAACTTTGTAACTTTGTAGCAAGGGAGTATATGCTCAATTACTTTCACTCTTCATTTTGAAAAGCATCAATCAAGTTAAACTGTGAATGCTCCTCTCTTTATTGGATCAACAGCAAAAAAAAAAAAAAAAAAAAAAAAAAAAACAAAAAAAAAAAAAACCCCCAAAAAAAAAACATTAACAAAAACCCAAAANAATGCTCCTCTCTTTATTGGAACAAAAAAAAAAAAAAAAAAAAAAAACACACAGACACAAAGCACAAAGGCCTCCAAAATGCTCATCTGTCGATAATTAAGCTTACATATTTAGGAAAGCATTTCACTAGTGAACATTTTAATTACATAGTCATCAAAAACATTCAGACAAAAATTGAACATAGTCAGATTTTTTAATTAAGGACGTTCAATGGAGAAAGGTCCTATATTATATTAGGCATTCATTCTCTTGATTTCATTACAGTTGCAGTTGAAGCATACTTTTTCGAAATTACAACGAAATTGTAAGGGGGCATTTTTAAATATTTTTTTTCATTTTATCTACCAATCTTCGAAGAAAGCGTAATATTTTGTTTCTGCGAAAGAATAAGTGAAATTGTTTCCCACATTAACTTTCAGTAAAATATTTTCGAAGAACCCTTCAAAAATATTTACAATCCTTAGAATATTTTTCGGATTTCCCACTTTCTGGAGTTTTCTAATTTTTGGTCAGACATCTTAAACATGTGTTTCAAAGATGAAGAATGTTGTTTGTTGATTAGCATAATTTTCAGATTTCAAACACTTTTGGAACCATCCAGAAGAAGAAAAAATTTTTTGGGATTTTTACAAAGGTATGGGCAGTGCACTACGTGTGGTACAAATCGTACAACTATATGGGATGTGAGTGTATTCGGAATTTCTCCAACTCTAACACAATCTTGTCTACAAGGATGATGTTATCTGTGCATCAGTATAACCTTTTTTGTGTGTCCCATTCCTCCCATAGACATACAGGATTCTCCGCTCATGTCATAGAAGTTCCCTACAACAAAATTCTCTCTGAAATAGCTTTTTTTGGTCTCTTGAATTTTTTGTAGATGAGAGAGTTCTCCTACCTGGATGTGGACAGAGTCGACACAAGCGATCGCAGCATGTCTGCAGCATACAGCCGGGCAACCTGGCTCAGCAACACGTCTGATTTAACTTCGGACCGATCAGAAGCACCACTGCTGTCATTACGATCGTTTTGGAGGTGGACCATGTGACATCCCTGTGATGCAAGCTGCGCCAAAGCATCAATAGCGACCCGACCTGCTTCTAGGGCCTGCCACTCATCCGCAGAGCCGACGAGCACAACGAGCACAGACACTCCAAGTCGGAGCCAGGACGCCGCCGCAATTGGGAGCCAAAAAACATAGTTCCACTCATCGGCCAGACCTGCACATGAATGCAGTGGCATATACAAGGGTTGAACCATTTCTGAATTACCTTGGGTATTTTTAGACTAGATTCTACAGTACTTGGGAAAAAATGCTACCATTTAGTTCATCCAATTTCAGGGTTCTGGGATTTTTTCCAGATTTTTTTTTTTGAAAGTTCTTAGATTGACTGCAAGACAATGAGTGAAACATTTCCAGATTTGGCAAGCATTTTCCATCCATGTCACAAGCTGTTGAAACTTTTGCATTCCAGACAAAAAATGTAACCTATATTGTTTTAGAACAAAATTTCCTACATTTTCTGCAATTTCAAAAAATTTTCAATGATTATTTTGTTTGCCACAAATAATGAAACTAAGTCCATTTTTCATTTTTCCAAAAGCACTTTTCATTTCCTATTATTTTTGTCTTTTCTCTTAAAAAATCACACGAAGGGTGGTTTCTGCTCATGATATGTTTCTTATTACCTTGAGATTTCAAAAAACGTCCAATTATTTTGTTTTTTTTCTGCCTTAAGGTCTGAAGGCAAGATGAGGATAGACTAGTATAAGGAGTGTTAGATGCTGTCCATTTTTTTGTTGGAGTTGTCTCCTACTCTCCCTGTTTCACTGGGTTCATCCCTGAATGCCAAGAATTCCTATAATTTTTATTCCAGGAAAAAAGAGCTTCAATTTTGAATATTGAATCATTGTTCATTTCAATTTCTTGAAATAGTAAGAGATAGACCTGATGCATTCCAAATTTATTTGTTCTTCTTCACACAAAAATCAATCATTCATGTGACAAAGAACAAAAAAATTGAAATATTTTTGCAAAATTTTTTGCATTCAAAAAATCCAATTTTTGCACCAAGGCCCAGGTTGGGAAAAATTCCAATATTTTTTGAATCTTGAAAAAAAAATTCCTCAGTGGGTAGCTTTTTCAGGAGTCTCTCACATACGTATACAATTAGCATTACAGATTTTTGAATGCAAAAGGATTCACTTTTCCCAGATTTTTCCTGACTCATGGTTTCCCAACTTGGGTACATGCATTTCGGTGACCGTTGGCTAAACTGAAATGCAGTGCCCCCAAAAATATCCTGTCTTTACTGCAGGATGACCAGGAACCCTCTTCTGTCTAAGGTTTAAACAATACTTAACAATCTGAGAATGCCAGAAAAGCAAGATCTAATTGATAATAGGCAGGTCTGTTGAAATTTTTTCAGACCTTATTTTTAAAATCTTGTTTCTAGAAATTCTAATGAGACCCCAAAATATGCATAATTCAACTTGGGAACTCTTGAAAATTCAAAAATTCTGACTCAATACACTGATACTTTTCTAACATTTTTCAAGGAATGGAAATAGATCCCAAAACATTTCCATTGTGTGCTTTTCTTCCTAACAGCCATTGTCTGTATTTTCAAGTTGAGAAAAACAATTTAATCACATTTTTGATAAATTTATTCTTTTCTTTGGATGAACTGGAGAACTAACTGAATAAGTTCCCATTGGAGTCCATGGGAAAAAGTCACTCAAGATGTGGATGTTTGTCTATATAGGGACAAGTTCCAAGGAAAAAATTATGTTTGCATTTTGGGGTCTCACTCTTTTCAGTATGATGAAGTTTTCTGCAAGTCCAAAAAAGTTTGCTGTCATGAGATATTGCAGCATACGCCATAAGTCATCCAAATGTTCATATATAAGCTCACCGCTGCAGTCATTTGCGTTCGATGATGGAGACGTTTTGTTGTACTGGCACTGCTTTGGCAAGCAGGCAGATATGACGACAAAATGCCGGGACTCAGCAGCAGCAGCAATGACATCCACGAAATGTTGGGTTCTTGAAGGGTCACCATCAGCTGATATTGGGCTCAAAGCCAGTTCTGGAAACTCCGGCTGCTGCCTCACTGACAGTAGGATTTGTGTGAGCAGCAAGAAGAGGAGAACAAGTGCGATGACGAGGACCTGAGTTTGCGATGCCAACGCCATAGGATGTATACATGCACAGTTGGTTATTTTCCTATGTGTAGCAAAGCAGAAAATAATGTCGTCCTTATATTGTCACGTTCATGCACAATAATACAGTACCAGCAAGTGATGCTGAAGCTTCAGATTCTTCCTCGTCCGTCAGCAGTTTATCCATCTTTTCATACTTTTCACTTTAGTTTCCTCCAACACTTTCCCAGCTACCTTAGTTGGTTTCCTGGTTTGGACCCACGGTTTCTCCCCTTTATGTCTGAAACACGACCTCAAGAGAACTAATGGAATTATGTACAGCCATGGCATTGTTATGGTTGGGAGAATGTAAACCTGCTATACAGAGCATAATTGTCATACAGTATTTTTTATTCTGAATGCCTGCATGGTCTCCAAAAGACCAGGTCTCAGAAAAGCTTGAAGTCATTTATTGGATGGTCTCCAATCATAGTAGCTGGGTTAACAAAGAGGTGGGTGTGGGGATGCCGGTTAGAAAGGATGTTCTTAATCGTCTAAACATTCTTCATACATGGCAAGTTTTTACAAGCTAAAGGAAGAAACGCTTGCATGATCAATTCACGCTCGAAGAATTCTTGTTGCATTTTTCAAGAAGTTGCAATCAACATTTTTATTTTATTTTAAACGTCATTGTTCCTATTTTCCTTCCTTATTTAGTCCTTCTGAAGTCTTACATGTTGTAAATAAGCAAAAATTTCTATTATAGTCTCAACCCTTGTACGACAACAGGTCCAATGCAACCTTTGGATGTTTTGCGGACATGAATATTAATGTTTGACCTCAGGCCTCCAAAATGCAACATGGGTTCAGAAGGCCCAAGTCCCGGAAAATCAAGGAAGATTGAATGCTTTCATTTTCAGAAATTCTCAATGCTACTCCTGCGCCGAGAATCCAGAAAAAAATGCCCCCCATAGTCAAGATATTTTTTTCGGAGGAAAAATGTTCTGCTGCCTAAATAATAAAAAAGACTTGAGTTTTCCTTGACTTGTTTGACAAGGGTTTCAGTTCGACTGTTTTTCCGTATCAGGGCTAATGAGCAAAAAAATTGCGCGAAATATTCCTCCTTTGCTGCAGAAGGGTTAAATGCTAGAAGAAGAGTCAGATGAAGTATGTGAGACCTGAACAGGCAGACTACTGAAGTTAGGGACACTTAAAACTGGAAAAATCTGCACCCATAACATTCAGGGAGTGACTCATCAAGGTACAGACAATTTTCCAACGTTTCTGCTGGGAAGATTCAAAACTATTGTATTCATAGATTTTCGAATTTCATAAAGAAATTGAGCTATTTACAGTCACAAATGCTAAAATCATTACAAAAGCACCTCAAGTCATAATCCAAAACTGGCTTATTTTGTGCTTCGTTTTCCTTGCTCTTTTTCAAGCATTATTGCACAACTTGTGCTTTATTGTTATTGTTTCTTTAGCCTTATCATGATGCAAGAAGATCATACTCAGGGTGGTTTTCTTCTGTATATTTATTTTCAGTATCTTTCAATTGAGAAACATTACTTTATCTGATTTTTGGGGGTATTTTTCTTAATTATTATTCTACACTTTTACAGAATAACCGTTCAAAACTATTTTCATCGAAGTTCACGGTAAAACGAGGTCTGGTGTGCAACATTCAAACATAGGGATGAGGTCCAAGCACAAATTAGTTCCACATCTTGGGATCACACTGTTTTAAATATAAGACAGGGGCCTCTCTCAGAGCATACAGGGTATCTGTTATAATAAAGCATAATGGATGAAGCGCATATATTTACATACTCACAAGGGTATCTTGTTAAGTGAAACAGGCACAAATAAGTGAATGACCAGAGCTGTTTCCTCACTGATCGCGAGTCGTGGACTGCATGGAAGAGTCTTCGGATACTGCCTGGATTATGCTCTCTGACCCACTCCAACATTAGCAGGCCCATAACTGCAGTCTCTGCCTAGAGGAAATACAAATTGCCTGCTGGAGTAACGGAACTAATGGAGGATAGGAACTAATGGAGGATAGGATACCGAAGCAGGTCTTCCGGCGTTCGCTGATTGTAAAACCACTGATCAGTCACAGCAGAGAAGGCATGGCATGGTTGGTCGCTTCCTCAGCTGGCAGCATTAGGGGGCGAGTTTAAACATCATGCCTGCTATAGTGGAGTTGGAAATATGCTTTGGACCATGGAAACACAGGGCAATGACTACTGTCATTCAAAGCCATGGGCATCATTGATTCCAGTCACGCCTCTCGGTCCTGTTTACAACGTTGCCTGAAATTTTCGGAAAACCCGGCCTCTGTTCTGCCTTGCCTTTTCTTCCTCATCAAAATTATTTTCATCAGTAATAGTTCTTTCAGAAAAATTCTCCTTGTGACCTTTCAGTGAAATAATACTGCTTATAATTTTTCCTTCATTCTTCATAATTTAGTGCCCAGTTCTCAACCGCAAGAGGCATATTTGTGAAGAATTTTTTTTCATCAATGATGAGCTGTTTCCCACACTATAGTTGCTTGTAATGAACACACAATTCATGTTGTAACTGCTAAACCCTTCGTGACGCAATATTGAACATGTAAATAATAACACAGGTTCAACGCCTTCTGCTGTCACAGCGTTCTTCGAAACAAAACCAAAGGATAGAATAAAACATCCTTCTGTGACGCAATAATCTTAATGAACAACGCGAACATCTGCACCAGAATGCCGTCCCCGTCCCTTGAATACGCACTTACATTTAATTAAATACATTTTTCTGCGAAACTAAATGTGACTTCAGGGATCGCAGTGAAATTCACTTACCTCCGAGGAACTACGATCTGAAAATTCGTCCCTTTCATGGCACAAATGCTCAAAGCAAAACTTTGATTTCTGGACGTGGACCTCTACCTTTTTCATAGAACAGTACTTCTTTAGTGCTCTTCAATGTGGAGATGCATACTTCAGGCTTGTTTGAAGTTTCAATCAGCTAGTATATTCCTATCAACTTAGGCCACTTATGCCTGACTGATCTGTGCACATGCAGCCAGTAATACAGGCATGTCAATGAAAGTTCTCCAACTTCTCTTTTTACTACTGTACAACATTCTTGAACGGCATCCAGCATTTTTAACAGCCTTGAAACAAGCTGTCAGGCCAATAACGACAAATAAATTGATTGAATGAAGGAACACAGTCACGCAGCCTTTAACGGCAGGATCCTCCGTATGTGAGTCCCTTAGAAGTTGCACACTTTAATACAGGCCACAGATAACTGCAGAAAGACTCTACAAGACTTTCAGATCCACACACTCAAACGTAATTCATACAAGACAAGCTCAAGTAGAAAGAATTGTAGGCAACCGCCGTCAGGCAACGTAATCCAAGTTCTAAAGCCTTCAGAGACTTTGTCAGGGCTTCCACCACCCTGTTGTTGGCCCTGTGTGGCCAATGACTACGAACCTCGGAGGCCAAGATGACAGCTTGCAAGCAAGAACTGATGCGCCATGGGGCGGCACAGTTCTGGGTTGCAACGCAGGTTGCTTTGAGGAGCCTTGGTCAGGCGTTCCCCTCAGGGTGGCAAATTTTTCTCAAGGCGGACGACATTGTCATTTGGCAGGAAGGTGAGTGTCCCCCCTGCGTTTGTTGCAGTGCCCTGCTCTTGTTGCAGTGATGTTTGAACACAGGACCTCTTTGGACAGCGCAACTTGCCACGACGCCAAGCATTGAGTTTGTGTGGGGTCCAGCAATGGAGATTGTGCTGGCGTGGTATGCCAGTACAAGACCTGAGGGAGCCCCAATGAGGGCTGCCATAGAGGCAGCATCAGTGGCAACAGTGGCCGCCACTCAAGTTGTGGAGCCGCCCGTGGCTTTGCCAAGACAGAGATTGATGCCCTGTTGAGAGCCATCTACTAGCAGGATGGAAGAGGCGGCGCCACCGCCAAGAGCGCCATTGCCAGAGGTGGTGATGTGCGGTGACAACTCATATGTCAAAATGGTTGACGCCCTGCCCAGTAAGTTACTCACAGAAGACTGGGCAGAGCCAATATTGACCTTTTCCATGTTGGGTGCAGTTGCAGATGTTCTGGAAGCAGAATTTTTAGAGGTACTCACCAAAACATGGTGATTCAAGCTAGAGGACCCTGTCATGTACATCTCAAATGTACATCAATGCTGAGGTGCAACAGGAGATTGGTTGCGCTATATGCACAGTCTTCAGCTTCAGACACCAGGCTGCACCGTCTCAGACTACAGGTTCTGATGCATCCAGCATCTCAGGATTCCCCTGATTCCACAGGGTTTCAGCAACGGCAGACAGTGTGTCCTCGTCATTGGAGACTCATTGCTGGCAATGACCCGCATCACGCAGGAGAATTGCTGCTCCTTCAACTGCATCTCCTCCTGATGAACACACCTCAACCAGTGTTTGATTATTCATATTTGATGGAAGACCTCCCATTTGAGGTGTTTCAGGTGAGTAACTAGGGGGGCTGGTGCATCACCAAGCTGTATGTGACAGCTGCTTATTCCTTTTCCTCCTTGCAGTGGAGCCTGAGTGGCCTTGCCGCTCTCTGTGGGCGGAACTCCCTGCTGCCAATGGACCTCTGTTTGCCAGTGGACATGGAGTTTGTAGCCGTCCTTGTGAGGATTGGCACAAATGATGTTAAATTTCTTGTGTCCCAAAGGAGTCATCCACCATTTATGTCCTTTGTGGCGTTTTTCAACCGCCTTTGGATGCACCATGCCAATATCACCAACGCGCTTGGATGCCCTGCGTTTGCACTGGGCGCATCACCATTGTAGGAGGAAACCAACTAGGATGTACATGGGGTTGTCCATGGACAAGACGGATACCTGGTTCTACCTGTACGGGCAAGGCGAGGCCCAACAACAATTGCTCACTGCATTCACGTGGGTGGGCTAATGCTGCAGGCAATGCTGCATGGATGGCAGCAAAGGTATGGTCTGTTTTGAGTGTATGGACCGGAAGGGACCAGCCAAGGGTATTATGCGGCACTAACCCCGGGAGGCATGCTGACGTTGCTGATGGCACGCTGCACTGATTTCCAACAAGATTTTGGCCATTTCTTGCCACCTGCGGCAAGATTTTTGGCCCAAGATCTGGCACTGTCTTGTATCTGGGCAGTGTTGCAGGCGACGGTGGAGGCCCTGGCCCCTTATGGATTGTGTCCAGGACGTGCCCCAGAGTGGCACCAATACAGACCTGCCACTGATGGAATCTTGCCGCTGCGGGAACATGTTCATTGCAGGGCAAATGGACTTTGTCTGTGCATTCTGCTGGCGTTGCCGTTGCTTGATGGAGTTGGTGCCACCAGCAATCTGTTTGCACAGTAAGTTTGAACCAACTTTGACCTGTGTGGGATCTTATCAACCCTGTTGTGCTTTTGCAGATTTGACAGCACTGTGTTCCTGACAGGCGCGTACAGTCACACATACAGCCACATTGGATTGCAAGGAAACCAGATGATGGCAACCCTGCAGCGGCTGGAATTCTGCAAGTTGGCGCCATCATCATGCACACCAGCCACCAAATGGTTGTGGTGGAGACTACCACCCATGGAGCATGGGTTGTCAGAGTATTAGGGCACCTATTCATTCCATACTTGCTCAACTGTGCAAGATTTACGCATTGCCACAATGCTGATAATGATGGTTAAAAGGTTTGTGGGTGCCCCTTGTTGTTTATTGTTGTTGTTGTAGGTAAAGACTGTATGTAAAAAAAATTTGGGCCACCCTCCCACTTTGAGGGATGTGCCCTCATGGTAATGTTTCCATTGGTCCTGTTGGTTACTTCCCTCTGGTATTGTGCCGATTCTCACTCCCCATGACCACCACCCCTTCTCAAGATTCGCTGTGTTTAAAATCAGAATTGTTGTGATGCATGCTATCCAGGCATGATTTGTTGCTCAGTGCCATGTGCACCTTCAGTATTGTGACTTTGTTGGCATTGTTTTGTTGTTTGCTTGCGCAAACCTGCAGATGGTGCCCATGTAGATTGTTTGGTAGATCTGATCGATGTTGGTGCAGCCACATTGTTCTTGCAAAACTGAGTTGTGATGAATTTGAGTGCAGGTCTGTTTGTTGTCCAATTTTTATAAACTGAGTTACCCTGCACTGCTGCATTCACCTTTCTTCCTCATCAACATAAATCCTTTGCAGTGCATACAGGAGATTGTCATTGTCCTGCTGAACGCAGTGAGCTCCAAAATCCATTGGTTTGGGGATGGGCCATTAGGGGGGGGGGGTGCTTGCCCTGGAGGGAGCAATGGCAGCAATGTGCCTCAAACTGGAGAGGGCTCCAGTCTTGGCAGATCAGGCTGCCGTTCCACTTCAAGTGGGATAAGATTGGCAATAGATTGGCTGAGCAGAATGTTTGGGGTCAGAGTCCCATTGGCTTGGTACCGGCGAGAGACTAAGACATCCACTGTGCAAATCTTACCATCTTGTGGACTAGCGTGTACTGAAACAATCCTGCAAAGTTTCCCCCTAAGGCGTGACATTGGCGTGCCACCCTTAAATGATGCAACTTTGAGCAGGGCTACCTGGCCTTCTTGAGGCTCCAGGTGCGTGGGCCCATGGCCCATGTGAGTAGGGAAGGAGTGCAATTGGTAACAAACCCAACATAGAATGCATGCCACAGGTCCTTCAAATAATCCATGCGCAGCTTAGTGCGCCACTGAAGGTCTTTCTTGTCCTCATATTCAAAAAATTACACGGGTGGGGGACCATAGCAGTACGGATCTCAAGCCCCATTGGTGAAATCTTCTTGCCATAGGTTCAGAAACATGGAGGGGGTTATACAGTCCGGATCATTCTGATCAGTTGGGAAATATGTCAATGGGTGGGAATTTAGCATCCGCTCGACATACTTGACGGCTTCAGTGATGGTAGATGGATATTTAAACCAAACACATTTGAAGGAGCATGCTAGGCACCCTTTAATCATACCCATCATCCTTTTGTAGAACCTGCACCACCTTGGTGCAAGGGTTGCATTAAAATGCCACTGGATGTGGTTGCGGGCAAAGTGCTGTTCAAATTCCATCTCTTTGGCAAGCAGAAACTGTGGCCAAGCTGCCCAGAATGTGGAGCCATTGTCTGAGATGACGGTGGTGGGGCTAAGGTCTTGTGAATGGCAAAAGGTGTTGAATGTTGTCACAAATGATTCCAGGGAAACATCCCTGACAGGTTCCAAGTGCACTGCCCAAATTAAAGGGTAGGAAAAAACACAGATGGACATTGTTTTTCCATCTAGGGTCTCAAAGGGCCCTGCAAAATCTACACCTACTGTCTTGGATGGCTTCATGCCAGAGTACCAGTAGTGTAGGAGCAGTGCAAAGGGTTGCACAAATGGTAGATTCTTGGACCATTGGCACCATGAGCACTTGCAAATTATGTTCCTCACAGGTCTTTGCCCCCTTTCATCCAGTAGCAATGCGTGAGTTTTTCCAAAATTGAGGACGTGGAGGCTTGACACCACTTTTCATGATACAACCTGATGAACACTTGCAGGAGAGGGGGAATGTTGCTTGTCCAAGGCACTGGGATATGAATTTGTTCCTTTTGGGCTTCAAGCCCTTGTCTGCGTTGGGGCAGGGACACATTGGTATCCTCCCAACTGCAGGACATGACCAGACAAGTTGTGGGGTTCCACCGCAGGTCCGGACGCTGCTTGTTCTTGTGGTTGTTGGTCACATCCATCCAGGCTGTGTGGTTGTGGAACTTTTGAAGGATGCAAATTGCATCATCTGTAGCGGTGTGTTGCTCTTTTGTCTACCACCCCAGCAGATATGGATTGCCCTGCGTGCCACTGTGCAGCTGCACCAGAGGTTTTGGATCCTGGCAATGGTGGCGGACAAAGTGTTCCTTGAATCTTGAGAGTGCCATGATGGTCTTTTTGACCTTGTCCCAGGTCCAGGCTTTTTCAAAGAGGTACAGAACTGTTCACCATTCTGCCTGGTATGGGGTCTTGCTGATGTTGGGCCAGGTTGGCGTTGACATTCAGTGGCAGCGGCGGCCACTGCTCACAATATGGTAGCCACTTTGGGCCATGCCACCACAGGGTGGCCTTTTTCAGAGTAGCCATGTCGCACCCTTGAGACGCAAGGTTGGCTGGATTGTCCATGCCAGGCATATGCCGCCATTGGTGGATGGCCATGCTGGCTGCAATCTTTTGTGCTCAAGTCTGAACATAGAGATTGTTTTGTATCCATGTCAGGGTGATGGCTGAATCAGTCCAGTAATGAACTGTGTGCCACCTTAGGTCAACCTTGAGGGCTGATGCCTGCATCATTTGTACAGCCATGGCTGCTCCCCCCAATTCAAGGTGGTTTATCCAAAAGGTCAGAAGTGAAATGCCTGGTTCTGGTCAACAGGCTTTGGGGATGACTTGGATTTGCCCTAAAGTAACCGCATTTGAGGCTTGTCCCCCCTGGATGTGAAGTATAGAGGGCCACTCCCAAGGCAATGCTGCTTGCATCAGAAAACACATGAATATTGCCGGGCTCCTTGAGGCATTTTGCGACTTTGCGTTGCACCTTGATGGATGCTGCTTGGAGCACCTGGCAGATTATGTCGTGCCATGGTTTTGTCTCCTTTTTGGTGAGGAGGTATTTCCATGGGTCCTTGGGGTGTGTTTTGTCAAAGCATTGCCAAAGGGCCTTGATGGTTGTGATGAAGGGGGTTATCAACCCCTGAAGGTCAAAAAGACGCCCCTTGACCCCAACAATCTGCCGCTTCTGCAATTGGGGGCACTTGAGGAGTGCTGCAAGCAACTCCATACATACGCTGAGTGTGTCAGCTTGCGGCATATAGATGGCACCCAGGACCTTGCAGGGTTTGGCGTCAACCAGGTTGCCTCCCCAGGGGTACAACTTCTTGATTTTTGTGAGGTCAAAGCTGCCCAATTTGAGGGAGTCTGCTGCATGTTGCAACTTGAGTTCTACTGTTCAGGAAGGCTAAAACGGACGAGTTTGTATAACTCGTCCATCAGAACACAATTTTTTATCCAAAAGATGCCCGTGAAACTCATTTGGATGAGTTTCGGACATCTTTTGGATAACTTCGTGCTCACTGGGTAGCATGCGTCTTTTCAATACACGGGGCGAATGTTGAGTGTATATAGTTACGTACTGGCGTAAATTCTTCTCACACATATATTATAACTTCAACCACGTCATGCAGCACATCACGTGCTGATTTCCATCATCTATTACTGTTGAACTTGCTTTACAATAAAATCCAGCGAGATAGGGAAGAACTTGCTGCTTGAATATAGGGCCGCATCAATAAAGGGTAAAGCCAGTCATCCAGGACGTACGCACATCAATCTGTAATTCATGATCAAAATGTTTGAATGCTGGTCGCTGTCGCGTAATACTGCACAGTGCACACTGAAGACGTTCACCAGCAATCATCCTTGCAGAGAGTCGATCAAATCAGTTTTTTTTATCACAGTACAGTATAGGATTTGGTGATTACGATAACACATACCGAATATAAACATGAAGACATTTTTCAACTCATCATTCATTTTGGCATGACATGCCGAGAATATTTCTATGCATGCAATATCTTCTTTTCCACAGGAAAGTGCTCATCACGGAGTGTACAACTGCTTCTTTCCTGTATGGTTTTACATGTAAATGATGAAATGAAATCAAACGACCACGTCGTAAACCGCAAAGATTGAACGACGTCGTAGAAAGATCGCAAAAAACAGTGAAGATAGTCGATATTGATGATCAAACTCGCATCGCACAGCCAAATGTGCATGGTCATAACCTCATGTCAATTTATGAAAGAGTATATAGTTGATATACAAAAGAGCACACATCGAGATGACATAAGGTATACAGTATCTCCAAATATTTTTTAGAACCCTATACAGCACCTAAATATTCTTGTATACGTTACTGTGTTCATGTGTTACAATCTTATTCCAACATCTGCGAGAAAATTCATAATTACACGTTGATGTTACAGGGTATTGTTCATGTAATAATTTCAAACGCATCTTGATGGAGATTTCAACACTGTTCATCAAGAATGTATTTTAAAACGTACACAATATGTACGAGACAAATATGTACGAGATAAAATGAGACAAAGTTCCACAGCTCTCATGATGTCATTTTAAAAAAATGAGTACTGCCATGCTACTGTACTTCATTAGCGTGCTCGACTTTTCTTGCGGTTGTCTTGTACTTCATAATATGTTCGGATTTGTTATTGTTGTTAAAATGTTGGCTTCAAATCGAATTTTCATCCCTAATTATGAGATTTTTTAAACTTTCAAAATCCTCTAAAAAATGAGACTATTCATGGCTTTCAGTGCATGAAAGTGATCCGTCAATATCCAAATTTCATCCATATTATAGATTTTAATTATCATTAATAATTACTTCAAGAACAGAAAAATAACTTTCTATGTTAAAATGCAGCTGGCTTGAAACGGTGAATATTCTTACAGCCGAAGTCAATGGCCAGTTCAATAGACCTCAGTCTGACACAATTTTCCTGGATAGCAAGTAAGCAAGCAACGTATGCTATGTGATTGTCCATACACTGGCTTCCAGGATATAGTCAAAAAACTTATTATTTTCAACTCTTTTGCTTAGGCAGACTGCAGATATTCTAGCAAAAGTTTGTGTTCAACAGCAAGAAAATAAACTTGGACTGCTGAGCAGCAAAGCCTAACCTGAAAAAGTCTTATTCTGTCCCTTTCCCAATACCAGCAGACAATTTTGACTGAAAAAGTCCTCACTGGGTGGCCTTAAAAAAATCCCTACCGCACAATTAACATTGACTGCTCCTAAAAACAAATTGGTGTTACTCTTCTCGATTTTCTCCAACTTGGACCACTCAGCCAGGGGTTATTCATTTCATTGATAATCTTTGATCCAAATGAACCCGTGTTATATAAGACTCTGCCACAGAATAGAAAGGAACCCACTGCTATTCGAGGATTACCAAATATTTTCTAAAACCTTCTTGAAAATGGAAGATAAATCATAATAAGAAATTAGAAGCATTTCCAAATTGTAACTCATGAAATAAATTTCACAGGAGAGAGAGTTTCATCTTTTATTTCAATCTATGATATCCATAATCAATCTCTAGAATCATCCGTGATTCCATGAACAAATCCTTGAAGAAAAACAAAGATAGGGACATTATTTTCAGGAAGTGTGCAGAATAAGGTTACTGTACTGCGACAACCGTCATCAGATGTTGGAATAAAGATGCATTTATAAGGTACTGTATCCGGGACTCTCACATTACCTTATATGCATTGAATGACCATCACCACATAATAAGCCATCTCTTTACTAGAAGCTCTGATAGCAGCGAAATTCTTAGTGTGGACTCCTTTCAAAAATGTGTTCTTTCATATGTGCGGCTGTTCAAAAACTGGACAATTTCCTGAAAAATTGAAGCACTTTTTTGTCTCCTTCAAGATATAGACAATTAACTTCAGAAGGCAACCCTACAAAATCTGATCTTTTCGCATGATAAGGAGCCAAAAATGCAAAGAAAAAGTGCGTCTTGCTGTGCTGTTCACAACTGAATGAAAAGACTGTGAAAAAGCTGCAGAGAAGTAGCCTGTTATCCAAAATATCCAACTTTGCCCCAGAAGAGATGCTGGGATGGTGCACTAAGGGACAGGTACTGCACTCATTAACTGTATATTAGTTACATTGGGACATTCAGTCAAAGTTTAAGACATCTTGCACAATTAGATTCCTTTTATCAAATCTGTACTGACATTTGTGCAAGGACAAGGGTTTCTATTTTTCAATCCTACCCGGTAAAGCATTTATGTATTAGTATAGTCAAGGTTTTCAAAGAAATATCTTGGCAAAAAGTTGTGCGGAGACTTGAGAGTAAACATCAACGTCAGATTACGTAAGCGAAGCACATAAGGAAAACATCTAAATTTTAGGGGAAACTATTCTGAGCAGAAAACCCTAACACAGATTATTTTCATTGCAGGCGTTTTATGGGGACTCAAGTTACTGGCTGCTGTTACAATATCTTTTGTACGGCGTTTTTATTGCTGTTCCATGGGAATAATACTGATTCACGAAGTCTGTTTCAAGTGAGATATAAAATTGTTCATTCCTGAATCATCAGCATTTTCAACAAAATGACGGTGTGTTAAAAGGTATATCATAGCGGACATGGATGAAAGCACGTCTTCAAGTAATAATATCTGCAGACTTGATAACCATATATTAATATACTTGGATCTGCTGAACTCTACTTACTGAAAGCCACGGAAAATCTCATCGAAAAATCCCCCCCCCCCCCCCCCCCCCCCCCCNNNNCCCACAAAAAACCCCCCCCCCCCCCCCCCCCAAAAATAATCTCACGATTTTTGTTCCACACAATACAATTTTTTTCTACCAATAAATGCAAATAACATGTCTTGTAGAACCACATGTACCCATGAACCAATATTAAAATTAAAATATAAAGACCAGGAAATCAGATGAGAGTTCCAACCCTCAAATGGGAAGGAACTCACCAAGGCTAATCACACTATAACAGAACAATAGAAACCAGACCGGATTTCTGCCCAAAATTTGTCCACTGAAGAATGAAATGGCATTTGCAATTGAACTTTTGGTGTGCTCACTTGCTGTGAAATCCTTACAAATTTGTGGAAGAGTTCTGTTGAGTTGTTGTGTTTGTTGAAATTTGTCTTTGTGTGTTTAAACTGTGGGACAAATTCAAAATACATTGAACCCAATTTAAGTTAGGAAATCCACCAGGATTCCCAACCTTGTCCCAGGCTGATTCTGTTGTTTATTTCAAAATTTTGAACTTCACTTCAATTTCCAACTTCTTGATCCACAAGCAAAATTCACAAATTTGTGTTAAGGTAAGTTATTCCCTAACAACATGTAATTAGTCTACTTACTGTGTTGTCCACCAGCACTTATTCAACCCGCATTGGATTTCATTCCACCTGGCCCAGCAGAAGAAGAACGCGAAGCAGAGACCCATGAATGCTAAATGAATCACTGCAGGTACATACATAGTTTATATATATTTTGAAAGTAATTTCTACAGCGATTCCACCCTTTTCCTAAGGCTGAACCATTTTCAAATTATTCGCACAGTTTTTGAAGCTGCTGATCCAGAGAGTGAAAAGAATGAGCGATTGAGATGAACAGCATAGGTGTCGCACTGAAAAGGCCTCCGGAGTAGCATTATTTCGGTTAAAAAAAAAAGACACCTCGTCATATAAGCAAGAAACAGAATGACACTTCCTTTTCTGAGATGATGACCCAAGTCGTGACCACGGGAAGCATCTCAATAAGAATCGACAGCTATGCCAGAAAAATAAATACAGTAAGTGAAAATAATATCCGTGAGCACGACTCACTCGAATCAATACATTCGGACGCACGCGCTGGAATGAAGACGTTGCGACATGACTGCAGTGGATTCTTCCGGGAAAATGAATGGTGTGAGACATTATCGACACTGATGAAGTAGAAGTACAACACGGGAGTGGCTCCAATGGGTTGGGCTCCCGGGATTACGAAGAAAAGGTTCGTGATGGTGAATGTACGTCATGATGAGCTATTAGTCGGGAATTAAACTCACTCATTGCTGATGGTTTTTCATCCATGTGTGAAATAACACGTGAGCATCGTTGCTGGACGAAAGCCGCGAGATTATTTCCAAATGGAGCTCACTGAAAAAGGATTCATCTCCAATCACGGCGAAATGTCTGAGTTGACATATATCGGGAACTCTGGGAAAGAAAAAGGCCAACTCAATTACAATAACAACTCCGGGCTTCGAAAAAAAAAAAAAAAGATATGCACACACTCAGAGGCTTCTGGAATTGTTATGGAAGATTTAATTCAAATGCAGTACATGACCATTGCACCACGCATTGGAAGTTGAATATATAAAGTATTCATACAGTACTTTGTTTGACACAGAACGCGTGTTGACGTCGACTTTAAAACTCTCCCGCCTATTCTGAGGTACTGCGTACACTAAAATGAAAAATGATGATCATTTATCAGAGGGAAGATTTTTCATTTTGCATCTAAAGCTTGTTTCAGGATACTTTAAAAAATCCAGTTGGCATCAGGGTTGAACAAAATGCACCCTTAATTGTAATGACAATACTGTACCTCCCTTGAATTGGTAAATGGCTTACTCTACTTTCATAACACCCTTGAATAACCTTGAAATCAAAGGAATGAAATTTTTATGAAGAACAACCTATGAAAAATATCCCAGGGTTCTTGAGTACATGCCATACATAGAATAGGTTTTCTCAGGCAAGCACAAAAATTCATCTGTGTACAGCAATTTGAAAATTTTGTGTTTGATGACATTTCCTGAGGGACAAAGTAATCAATATATAGTTACCCACTAGACAAGAGACTTCATTTGTTGAACAGACTAGTCTGTTATGGAAAAAGTCTGTCCTGTGGAAATTCAGTAATTAAAAAATTAACATTTTTACTTTTTGCCAATAATTTCAAACCAACAGAAATCTTTTATGTGGATTTAGTCCATTGCATGGAAGGGTAAACTGCCTCCACAGGTTATCTACTGTGTGAAAATGCAATGCCTGGGAGGTCCATTATGCCAGGGTCAACTAGAAGGGATAGACTATACTTGTAGCTGTTTACAGGTGTCTGAATGCCTTTCTTGTCAATGTCAATTTGTCAAAATACACTGCCAATTCAGGACGAACATTGATTTAAATGCAATACCTCATGGGAAAGCACAAATATGGAAACAAACTTACCTGCTGTGGAATACTAATAGTCACACTGCTTATAGGGGTAATATCATGTGTTGTTTTAAAAAATAAATTAAAAATGAAGGCATCTGAAATGCAACAAATTTTCACCAATTGCATCTGAGGAGATTTTTTTGCAATGATATTATGCAATATTATGGGAGCCAGACCTATTGATGAAAAATTTTACTTTTCTTAATTTTGATGTTTCTTGAAAAAATTTAGCTGTTGATATTCCCAAAAATTTAAAATAAATTCCGCTACAAAATTACTCTAATACATAATGAAAAAGGGGCAAATTTTGTGCTCCATTTTTGGATTTTTTCATCATGTGCGCACAGAAGAGCAAGGATTTTTCTTGTTCTTCACTTCTCAAGATCCATTTCAAGCTAAAAGATTAGATTCTGTGTGGTTTTCTGCTGTCAAGTTTTTTTTTTCTGTACCTTGAAGTTGAGAAAAAGTTATTCGATATTTTGTGGTCTGTATTCCTAATTTGTGATGAACAGGAGAACAAATTTACTGTAATATGTTTCCATTGAAATTAATGGAAAAATGTGATCCAAGGTGTGGATGCTCTGACACATGGACAAGGTCCAAGCATCAATTACAGTGTATCCTCATTTCAGGGTCCAACTTTAGTTCAAGTTCAGCTTTTGAGATACATTAATTGCATTTTTCAGTGCTGGTCAGAGGTGCTGCACAGTGTTGTCAGGACAGAGTCCTGCCTGTGCCCCAAAGGAAAGCGCACATGGCAGGATGTGCTATGCTGAATCCTAAAGCAACTTTTTGGCCCTCAAGGAGCAACTTCTGCAGAGGAAAAACCTGCAGGGAAATGGGATTTAGCAAGGAGCAACTTTGTTGCACCTGGCTCACACCATTGGTTCACACTACAGTATACTGTTTCCCCACTGCTTCATCACTTACCATTGCCAGAAAATCGTCGCAAGACGCGCTGTTGTGATTCACCAGCAGGAATTGAAGCTCGAAGAACGCATTGAAAATCCGCATTATCATCGCGTCTTGCGAAAAAAATATGATACAGAAAATATGAAATAAAAAGCCCACGCACGGCGACTGATAATAATTGGCGTCATCCACGAAGCAGTTTCCCAATATTCCCCTCGTGACCCACGGAAGCTTGGCACAGACCCCGAAAGCGAGTAATTGACGTACGAATGAGAGGAATTGTTTATTATACGACACCCGTTCTCGCAGGGCTCGATTAAACACTCCGAAGGAATTACTGTACTGTACATGCCAATGATAAAGGAGAGGGGGGGGGGGTTCTTTTCGAATCATGTCAAGTTTCTTAAACACCGTATGTAATATTTTCTTTTAAAATTTATGTACCGCTCGTATTATATACGGACAACGCGGGGCGAGAAAATTGCGCGATGGGTTCATACTGTATTATAAAGGGGACCGGACGGCGTCTCGGGTGCGCCAGTGGCGATCTCGAGCTCGACTGGAGTGAGAACCAGACAATTTTTTTTTTTCATTCACTTCCTCCTGACATGGGTTTCACTGGGTTCGTCGGCGATCCCTCGGAATATATATATTTTTTATTTGGTCTCAAACCAAGAGTGAATAATATGAGGACAAGAGCAGTGTTTGTTGTTCTTGTGTCGAGCGGTGCATCGTTTTTCATCAGTGATTCACGTTCCTATTAACTCGAAATGCACGGGTGAGATACTGCAAATTGCTCGTTTCTTCCATGAAGAAGAACTGGTGTATCATATTAATCAGTGAGTTGTCTTGTATATGATATTGTTTCATTTTGCGCGAAGAGGGTTCGGAAAGAACACCTATAATGATTTCTAGGAGAGAATGAGATTGAACGGTACGCATTTGATCAAGAGCAGTATGAAATATATTTGAACTTTCGCATACTCATACATTGAAATCTTATTCGGATTTTAAAAGGGCTACTTAAATGGATCCATTTTATGCAATCATAATAACTAAAACATTTTCACTGACGAAACTTTTCTCTAGCTCGCTCCTGCTGCGCAAAAATTAATACGAAATGCAACCAATTAAATCACCCTTTGCTCAAAATATCCAATAATTTATCCAATTACTTTGTTTTTCTCTCTTTACTTGAAAATTCTCTTTATCGTGTTGCAAGCATAAATATCTTTCATTATAGCTTCAAGAGCAAATATTTCAATGGTGAATTCATCACTTGAATACTTTTATCAAAGTCTGACAGTGTTCATGCGTATGTATAGGTTCAACAATGCATTTTTGAACTTGTTTATTTATGAATTTTCTCTGCAGAATGTACGTTTGGAAATGCTTGAAAAATACTGAAGTCAAAATAAACTCGTTTCCGAAAGTAACGCATATGCAGGAATTTGGACAAGAATCGTTGAACGAACATGTTATTTATCTGCATATTTGTGGATTAATAGAGATGGACGATGCAATAAAGTTAATTGGGATGAAGAAAAAGAAGGAAAAGATTACCAAGTGAACGTCAAAATTCATTTTCCTGGGATTTTAGAGTGAATATTTTCTGAAGAGGCGAGAAAGTTTCAGATTCAAGACAGATGTCTTATTCCTGAAATCGAGGCAAACGTTTTCCGAAAAAGTTGGATTTGATACATAATTATTCTTTGAAATCCGAAGCTTTCAAGTGTTTTCATGCTCACAATCAGCAGCTGCCAAACTTGCAAATTTAAGTAAGCCCGTGATAAGAGACTGGAAATTTTTACCTTTGAAAGAGATCACCGTATTTAGGGTATATTATACCTGCGATTTTTCAGTGCTGTCAGTTCTAATGACGAAAAGGAGTGGACTTGACATTTGAAAGATTTCCTGGGTCCCACTCTCACCGAAATCTCCGTCTTTCTTTTTTTCTTGGAATACAAGAGAGGAATGCATTTCATAAAGCGTTGAAAAAATTATACTGTAACCTTTTTCCCCCTCTCTGTTCATCAATGAACTAAAATCCGAACGTTGGCTCTCCGACGCGTGATAATTGCCACGTAACACCTTCTCTGAAAACGAAAAGAATAGCTTTTTGAATGGTTATGACGAAATTGAGGACCTTTGTAGTTCTCGCAATGGCCCTTAACTGTCATCCAACACTAGAGCCTCACACGTCTCAAGGCGTATAAATTCCCATTAGGCTAGCTGTGAAATGCGTCGTTTGCTTCCCCAGAATGCATCCTTTCTTTTCTGGAATTGAAGCGGTAAACGCTTTGAGCAGGAACATGGATTATCATTTTCATGCAAATTTATCGAAACTTTAGAGAGAGCTATAATGAGGAAGTTGAAATGTTTAAAGTACTGCGCGCGATGAGATGTATACGAGAGCTGTATACCATTTCCGCGTAGGCACATTTTCAAAGGTTTTCGTTAGCCTCGTATGAATTCATCACATTTATGTCAAGTGTCGTCATGTTGAGCAGATTGAACGTATTTTGCCGCGATCATTTGCACCGTCGATGGCTGAAACGAGCATCTGTGAGAGAATTGTCAAGCAAATAAAAAGAAGAAAAGTACGGTATTTCAAGGGTTTACAATTTTGGAGATGAATTTAGGAAGTTGAATTAGACCGAGGAAAGCAGAGTTTCTGAAACGTAGAATACACTTTGGATATTCAGTGGGACCACACAAAATTCACTTCTCATAGGGTAACCGTCAGTAAAACTTGATTAGGCCAATTAGATCCTTGCATTTTTTTTAATGAGAGAAGATGTACGGATGAACTTCATTTTATAACGATGAAAACCGCAATATTCATGATTGTGGTTAATTCATACTGTAGAACATTCCAAGTACTGTATTTTCATTTCTAGCAAATTGAATTAGGCAAGTCTGATGAAAGCAGAGAAGAGAAAAAGTGCACTGATTTTGAAGAAAGTTGGGAAAACTGTTCATTTTTATGCTGATGGTGTACATTATCAAAGTTCAAGGCAAGATTCGATACGCAAAAGAAAGGTTGAACGTTTAACGTAAAACAGTTCAGCATCATACTCTGACATTTAATGCAATAGCGTGTATGATTTGAAATCTTTTGGCAAAAAATGGCGGTGTACTTCTTTGCCCATCTGAACATTTACTGATGGTAACGACCAATGTTTGTGAAATCAGTAGATAGGGAATGATCGGTTCGTTTTTCATTCTTCGTGCGTTTTTAGTCTAGTTTTCCCTGCTTAACGTGTTTTAAAGGACTACAAAAACAGGCCCACAATATGAATGATAATTGTGGGTTTCTTGTAGAATGCAATTAGCCCTTAATTCCCCCTCTCAATTTAGTGCCAATAAACTCTCCGTCACAAAAATCCTTGTTATGGAAGGCAAATGTGCAAAAATCAAAGAAATCATAGTTTTTTCAAGGGATATCACTCAGCTATTTCTGACATGTCCACTCTTATGCAAAAAGGAAAGCCTCATTTTAAAAATTCTGTTCCCAAATGCACATTGAAAAAATTCAAAAATAATTTCGTTTCTGCGTGACACCTTCCTTTTTCAACATTTTTATTTTCCAAATGGACATTTTCCTGGAAACCTCGATGATCCTTTCATGATGGCACCCGATGAACCCCAAGCATAGCTGTAAGAAACAGCTCTGTGCTTTTACTATACAGAATATACGTTTAAAATAGTATATATTCTATCATTTTTAAATACTTTGAGGTACAGTGTGAATGAAGTGTATTAAAGCTTCAAATTTTTTCCCGTTCGTTTGCTCTCTTTTGAAAAAGACTCAATGGCCCGAGTTCTCAAGACACGCTTTTGTTGCCTACGGTAGTACTGTATAACCCTCTGCTGAACCTTTCTCTTGTACCCTGCCCCAAATTGAGTGCCAACCCTTAGTGCCACAGAATGTGCCAGGACAAAACATGACACTAAATCGAGGTTTGATTTGTACCTCACGCATAAATGCAAAGAAAAAACATGGAATCAGTAACTTCTCTCTGCAATCAACTTCCTGGAACCCTTCCGCAGTTGTCAGGAATAAATCCTTGACAAATAAAGATGTTCAAAATTAAAGAGGATTTGGGAAAGTTTGTACTTTATTCTGAATAAATGAACAACAGAATTTGGTTGGGCTGCAACTGGGGTGAAATTTCACCCTATTTTAAGCTTGTTATCATTTGAATCAGAAACTCTGGACGTTTTCATGCGGCAAAACCTTCAAGTGAATCACACAAGAGCTCAGAAAGAAGTGAAATTTGTATGCAGATTTGGAAAACAGGAAAAATATCCTTCTAGGATGAAAAACAGCAACTGGATTTTATAGCAGTAAAAGACAGCCTTGAAGGCTTCTGAAAGAAACGTGAGAACCAAGGTTTTCCTTGATTCTCACAAAAATAAAATAAGAGGATTTTCCCAAGGATTTGGGTTCTCTGATTTTGTGTGTCAAATACAGTCATTTATTTTTTGCATCAGCAGTGGACTGTTTTTCCTATTTTGTGGCAGTGCAAGATTTTTTTTCTCTAGCTAAGGAATTTTGGTATGACTGCAAACCGCCAAAATGGCAATAGAGCAGAGAGGCCTAAGCAACAAATATTTGAATAAACCAGGAGGGGAAAATTGGAAATGTCCAGCTGACCCACAAGGTAAATCCTATGTCTGACGGTTGAAAAAACATGCCTTATTGAAAAACCTTTTTTTTTTTTCTTGCCCAAAACATCTTCTCACAGATATAAAGCATTCAAATATTTTCTGACTTCGCTATATTGCTCAGTTCAATATTTAAAATTGTCAAGCGAGGAATTCCTAGCAGAGGCATCAAGGCACCACCGCTTATATACATGGTCATCTATGATTTCTCGCAGCCATTCATTGAACACTCGTTGAGGAGTTCTGACAGGAATGTGCCAATAAATTATTTGTGGCAAGTATTCCGAACAATTTGTTTCCGCGATCACGTAGTATCAGCTGTGTCAGAGCGTGCGAAAAGATGCACGTTTCAGAGAAGACCTGGTATCACGAGTCGCCGTTTCTGTAAACCTGGTCGTATTCCACGCATTTCTCCTTTCCACAAATCGTGATTCAGTTTCCCCCCATTTTCCTGGTTCAGTCGGGTCAAAACTGTTTCTTTTTAAAGCGAGATTGCGGAAATCTGGCGAAAAAACCAACAGAATATAGAGATCGCTTTGAAACCCGTGAACACGAAGTACCGTATATAAAGTTGTGAAACGAACGGCACTTCAAACCGTGCCTGTTGCTGAAACTTGGAAGCGTTTCGAATGCGAGTGTTTCTTTTTGATGATCGGGAATACCTTTTTTTTTTGAATCACTTCGAATGGAATCATAATGATGCCACAGTCCAAATTTTGAAAAAAATTAGACCATTTCCGGAATTCCTCTCGTTCTGAAATCCACCAAATTGAAAGACCGTGTTGGCAATCGGCAGATAGGTTAAGAAACTCCAGGAAAAGAAAAAGCCAGTCTCACGATGAACCTGAAGAATTTTTTTCAAATGCGAAATTATAAGACGGAAAGGAAAAAAGGGTTTCGAAACTATACTCAGAGATTCACGAAGTTTCCAACACAAGAGACGGAAGGATAAAAAACCCTGATTTCGTGATGACATATTATCTTTCACGAGAATCTCATCTCTTGCCAATTATAATTGCAAAAATTCCCGGAACAGAATTTCTCGCGAAAGAAAATGTTTCTCAATAATGAAAGCCGTTGTAATACTTATTCTCAACCTCAGCAAACACACACAGTATAACGATTTTATGAATCGTGAATGCTTTTCACTTCAATCCCCGGTTCGCCGGAAATTTCTCAACAAGAATATTTTGAATGACGATCATCTGGTCCCACGTAATTTTACTTTATGGGGAAAAGGGAGTTTTCTTGAATCTCCGTGGTCTTAATGCAAGATTTTTCTACGGTGTACTTTATTTGAAGAGCCGTGACAAAAATCAATTTGAACAACGTTTAGCCTTCCACACTTCGTGTTAAACGCATCACTAAATAACTGAATTTACCGGTTTTTGATTAAGAGGTAATGAAAATCCTTCTTTAGATCATGAATATCGTGATTGTTGATGGAATGAGAAACAAATTTTTATCTTAATCGAACTTGAGTTTGGTTCGTTTCTGAAAGAAGAATTAAACTTAGAAAGCGCTAAAATTTGTTGAACTGTGATTGAAAAAAGCAAATTTTTTAATGCCTTATTATTTGGAGTTATGAAGATAAATTATGAATAATAATTTTGTTGCTTGAAATCACCAAAGGAGTCCATATATACGAATTTATTTTAGGAATTACTGAAATTCGGAAAAATTGTCAGCCACAAAAAATCTCGAACCAGGGTTTCCAAGGTTTCCTGTCACGCACTCACAACAGCTTCGATGTGCCTTTCTTCCTTTGGATGCATTTTCGCAGCGAAATTTTTCTTAGCCTGTGCTAATCTCAAGCTGTGCTAAGGCCTGTGCTAATGATGATGAAATTAAAATCTCAACTGCAAAAAGTCACAGACTGAAGTCGTCGCACACTGTTCGGTTTCCAATAGATAGATCAGTGCAGAATCACTCGAAGTTAAATTTGAAATTTCGAGAAAGAATGAGTTTACGAAAAAAAAAAAATGACCGCTACCGCTGACCGACCTTCCCACGCTGTTGCTTTGTTTATTTCCGAGCACAAGGAGCAAGAATTGCAATAATTTTTTTGGCACTATTGAAGCCACGGAATGGAAGCTGTTTGATGTCTCCTGCTGTTTTCTCGGAAGAAATCTGCACAATCGGCGCCCAGTGCGTGTTAGGGAAGAACTTACCTTAGCTTAAATATGTTGAATTTTACAAGTGGATCAATATATTGATAAAGTAAAGTTCAAAAAAGTTGAAATAAAAAGCAGAATCAGCCTGGGACAAGGCCAGGAACCCTTTTTTTGGTTTCCCTAGTTTAAGTTGAATGGATATATTTCGAAATTTGTCCCACAAGTTCATTGCACAATGACACAATTTTTACCGAACACAACAACTCAACAGAACTCTTCCACAGACACACTTTCCTAGATTTCGTAGTTGTTCACCCAAAAGTTTGATCGCGAATGTGGCTTCGTTCTTTGGTAAACTGGGGAATTGCGGAATTTTTTTTTCTGGTTTTGCATTGTTCTTTGGAGCTACATGGTTCTCCTTGAAGAGTGGTTTTTCTTCCCTTTGAGGGTTTGTAGTTTGTTATCTGATTTTGTGGTTTTTTTATAATTTAATTTTACTATTATTTTGGCGTTCGCGTGCGGTTCCCCAACAGTGCGCAAATTTGGGCGACATCGTCGGCAAACAGCCCTCCGATGTCGGCGACGAAATAGTAAATCTTTTTTTCACTGTTTTATTTCTTCATACTGTTGTGTATATTTACACTTCTTTATATTTAAGATTTGGTGTCTCCTTTATAGTGGCAGAAGTAAAACACAGAGTTCCAGCA
>CAJPEX010002934.1:0-33565 GCA_905338405.1 Notodromas monacha
TTATCTCTATATTTTCTTCTATTATTGTCATTTCTCCCAAAATTTCATTAAATATATACTACCTGCCCAATTTTGCATGGGTCTAGCAGCCGTGAAAGAAAACTTGTTTACTAGCGAGGAGAATAGGTCAGAAATTAGACACTCACGTCGGAGTATAATTTTAAAAATCCTTTCATCAGTTCTGATGAGGAAGAATGATTGGGTGAAATTGTAGAAGAGATTTTCGGCAAAAACTGCCAGTCATGCGTTCCATAGGACGATTTACTAACCACTCGATCGGATAAATCTTGTACACATCTTGATAGAACTGCGTGCTCAATTGGAAAAATATATATTTAAAGCATGAAAATATCGTAATTCATGTGGCACGTTTCGTCGGCCAGAAACCCGCCGCTTGGTGCCCGCGGTGAGGCGACTCTGAACCCACCCGTTTTGCGTTAAAAATTTCCGGGACTCAAATCGATTTATCCATCGTTACATTGACCTCTTTTGGGATCTGATTCGCTGTGATGGTCTCATAAACTTTTTCGATCAGCCCCAATGGGGAATAAATATTTATAAAAAAAAATCGGGGACTTATCGGAATTTTTTTTGCGGAAACTGCCAGTCATGCTCGCAATACACGGAAGGGTTCGGCCCGCCTGATCAGGTGACTCCAGAACTCCGAAAGTCTCGTCTATTGCTTCTGATGGCGACATCATGCATGAAGTGGTTCAGCCGGCCAGGAAGTTCCCATGCCAGCGGGCAGTTTCAAAGCGACTCGAGTGCATTTCCGGGTCGGGTTGCCTCGTGTGCATCGTCGCCGTCGCCGCCCCACACTCAATCCCACATTCACCCATGTACAATATATGCACAAGGGGTAGCATTAAAGTTTTTTTTTTTGCGGTTGACGCTGCCATTTCTGGAAAAATAAGAAGGTGACCCTGCGTATTTACTCGAGGACTGTGTCCTATACGTGCCATCAAACAAAAAAAGGCCCGAATTTAAATTTTGAAAGACGCATTGCGTTAAAAACGTTTGCTGGCTTGAGACACGCACCCCGATTTTCTGCGACTAAAAGAAAAAGAAAAAAGAATAAAAACTATATGTCGATAACTTTGACAGAGAGATGCCTGAAATTAGTCTCGGATGCAAATACAATTATCTTTATATTCGCGTTTCATTCTTCGTCCACGAGATGATTAGGTCCGCTGGAGTCAATAAAAATTCCTAAAAGAAGAATGGATGAACACTGGTTGAATTTCAGTTTAAATTTGCATTTTTTGTATTGACTTTGGATTTTTTTGGGTTTTTTAAACATTTTTGCTTTAATCGTGCTTCTTTGTGATACAATAACAATGCCTGTCCGAATTTTTAAATTTTATTGAATATGTACCATGAAGGAAGGGTTCAAAATTGTATGAAAAAATTTCCGCCAGGCACACAATTTAATGCAGTATTCCGGAGGCCTTTTGGAGGAACGATGAATGAATTTTCAACATTTAAATATCAATTGGAATTACTGAAAATTTCTGAAGGTTGGAATATATGGTAGTTACTGTACATGAACACTTTCAGCATGACTGAAGTTCCTGCCTTTCGGTGGTGTCCTTCAAAATAAGTTCTGGAAAAAAACAAGAAACATTATTTCGCATAATTTTCTTTTCCATTTTACCAAGATGTCAAGTCTTCTGCTGCTCCCGAGAAGTTTTTTTTAAATACTGTATTACTTCGTTCTAAAATGACTGCCCAACCGAGAAAACTTTATGAGAACCACACCAGGTACCCCGCGGCCTGGTTTCCATGCCAATTTTCCAACGCCAAGAAGTACAGTCCCTTGTTCCGAAGTTTTGTCATTACTGCGGCAGGTTGTTCCTCTGGGTCGGTTGGGTTTCGAGAGGGAGACGAATTGCCATCAAGCAATGACTTTTTTCTCGTCCTTTCTTTCTAAATTCAAATTATTTCCCTGCACATTTACATTATTTCGATTTTGTCACGCAATATCCCCACGAATTGCACCTCATAAAATTGATGAAATTTCACTGTTTGCAAGTGATGAATATATTGTATTGTACCAGGAAAAGGAAGAGTCAAAAGTTGAGTCAGTGCACAGTACTGTATTCAAAGGAAAATCCTCCCTTACAAAATGTTCCACATCAGGAAGTTTATATCAGTGTGAGATCGATGACATGAATTAGAAGTAATCCTTTATTGCTGGGCCATGAATTTAATCTTTTCAATTGCAGTTTTGAATTGAGGAACCATTCCATTGAATTTAATCGATTCAACTTTCCGGGCAACCTTCCTATTCAGCATTGATAACACACACTTGGTAAACGCCGGAACCATTTTTTTCGTTGAAACATTGTCGAATCGGAGATTTTGTCAGAAAAACATGTTTCGATGTTTCAGAAATATCCAATAGCATTTTGACTGCCTACAAATNGTGCATTTCCGGGTCGGGTTGCCTCGTGTGCATCGTCGCCGTCGCCGCCCCACACTCAATCCCACATTCACCCATGTACAATATATGCACAAGGGGTAGCATTAAAGTTTTTTTTTTTGCGGTTGACACTGCCATTTCTGGAAAAATAAGAAGGTCATCCTGCGTATTTATTCGAGGACTGTGTCCTATACGTGCCATCAAACAAAAAAAGGCCCGAATTTAAATTTTGAAAGACGCATTGCGTTAAAAACGTTTGCTGACTTGAGACACGCACCCCGATTTTCTGCGAATAAAAGAAAAAGAAAAAAGAATAAATACTGTATATCAATAACTTTGACTGAAATTAGTCTCGGATACAATTACAATTATCTTTATATTCGCGTTTCATTCTTCGTCCACGAGAATATTAGGTCAGCTGGAGTCAATAATAATTCCGGAAAGAAAAAATGGATGAAAACTGGTTGAATTTCAGTTTAACTTAGCATTTTTTGTTTCGACTTCGGATATTTTTGGGTTTTTTAAACATTTTTTATTTAACCGTGCTTCTTTGTGATACAATAACAATGCCTGTCCGAATTTTTAAATGTTATTGAATATGTACCACAAAGGAAGGGTTCAAAATTGTATGAAAAAATTTCCGCCAGGCACACAGTTCAATGCAGTATTCCGGAAGCCTTTTGGAGGAACGATGAATGAATTTTCAGCATTTAAATATCAATTGGAATTACTGAAAATTTTTGAAGGTTGGAATATATGGTAGTTACTGTACATGAACATTTTCAGCATTACTGAAGGTCCTGCGTTTCGGTGGTGTCCTTCAAAATAAGTTCTGGAAAAAAACAAGAAACATTATTTCGCATAATTTTCTTTTGCATTTTACCAAGATATCAAGTCTTCTGCTGCTCCCGAGAAGTTTTTTTTTTTTATGACATAATGAAGCAAGATTTTACTGACGGGTTGGCTCTTTTGAAATACTCTTGGTGTGGTCCATGGGGCGCCGGACCAAAGGTACGGTTAAAAGGTTGCGGTTCTTCATGTCAGGGAACAAGGGAAGTTTTGTCATTACTGCGGCAGGTTGTTCCTCTGGGTCGGTTGGGTTTCGAGAGGGAGACGAATTGCCATCAAGCAATGACTTTTTTCTCGTCCTTTCTTTCTAAATTCAAATTATTTCCCTGCACATTTACATTATTTCGATTTTGTCACGCAATATCCCCACGAATTGCACCTCATAAAATTGATGAAATTTCACTGTTTGCAAGTGATGAATATATTGTATTGTACCAGGAAAAGGAAGAGTCAAAAGTTGAGTCAGTGCACAGTACTGTATTCAAAGGAAAATCCTCCCTTACAAAATGTTCCACATCAGGAAGTTTATATCAGTGTGAGATCGATGACATGAATTAGAAGTAATCCTTTATTGCTGGGCCATGAATTTAATCTTTTCAATTGCAGTTTTGAATTGAGGAACCATTCCATTGAATTTAATCGATTCAACTTTCCGGGCAACCTTCCTATTCAGCATTGATAACACACACTTGGTAAACGCCGGAACCATTTTTTTCGTTGAAACATTGTCGAATCGGAGATTTTGTCAGAAAAACATGTTTCGATGTTTCAGAAATATCCAATAGCATTTTGACTGCCTACAAATACCTGGAAACATGTAAGAGCAGCAGGTATAAACAATCCCTCTTCACAGTTATGAATCAAAATTTCGAAAAAATAACACAACAATTTGAAAAGTGGTCAGTACATTGTCAAATATGATTTTTAATACAGCACTAAATTAAAGTGTGCCCATCTTTATCCATCCTACAACGTAAATCAAGATCAAGAAAATTAACGAAAACCCGCCGTTCTTTCAAAGACTTCGAAAAATACTGCGTTATCTCGCTTCATCGAAGTTTTCTCGTCGGATGTTTATTCATTGAATTAAAAACGAAAGGTTCTCGAGGGTTTTCATCTTTCGGGGGAAAAAAAGATCCTTTTGTGGACTTTTTGTGTGGTGGAAAAATATGTTTGCTCTTCCGAAGAATCCATCAATATTTCAACCCTCTCCTTCTTTCCACCTCGCATTCTGGATCCTGCCAGTGCGCGTATTTGATTAATGAATGCGGCACACCACGGCGCTCTACTTCAGTGCTGAATCGCCATCAGGTCTTCTCGGTAAAATGTGTAGGCTTTTTTTTTTCAAAGGTGGGCGTACATTTCTTGAAGAGGTTCTTGCTGATTTCTCACTCATACGTTTACGGAACTTTCCAAAAGACTCTATTTAGTCTGTCAAGAGCATACAAAACGACTATCCCTGCGTCTGGTATACCTTTTAGGTACGCACTTTTGAAGTAAGCTGAAAAAATAAATAAAACTTTAAATAAAAAGGATTGATTCTTTTCTTTTGTGCTCGTGTTGATCATGATCCGAACTCGGGCTGCTTCATTTGCGTGCCGATAAGTTGGCATTCAGCTATGCTTAATATTTTCCTATAAAAATTTTAAATAATTTAAAATTTAAATTTGATGATACCTCAATAATTTGTGCACGTGTAGATGATATTCAATGAAATGGTCATCAAAGGCAAAACGTATATATTTAACGATGAATTAACTTGACATTATTGCCATTTCCGCAAATCCTGAGACGCAACACAATTCCCATGTTTATTAATTACTCCTAGTACAATTTTATTTCAGAACTCTGTGATGTACTTTGTTATCCAAAAACTATTTTACGAAAGTTGTTGATCAACAATGATCAGTCGTTGATGACTCTTTCTAATAATTAGTGGAAAAGGGGATCGGAGATTTAAATCGTTTTCCGCGACTTTCGAAGGAAACGCAAAAGTTACTCCGTGAGAGTATTCAAAATGTTTATTTATTTATCTTCACACACAGTCGATACAATAATGTTCTAAGAACGACTAAAGAGTGAGTATGCAAATGCCTTGAAAGGTTTTCTGAGATAAATCAGACAGTTCTCGTATGTTTTGCTGATAGGGACGCAGACCATATGGAAAATCCATGCGTGAAAACTTCATTCGAAAATAAATAAATAAAACTTTAAATAAAAATGAATGATTCTTTTTTTTTTGTGCTCGTGTTGATCATGATCAGAACTCGGGCTGCTTCATTTGCGTGTCGATAAATTCGATCGATTTTGGCATTCATCTATGCTTAATATTTTCCTATGAAATTTTTAAATAATGCCCGTTTAATATATTTTTATATGTACTGTATCTCAATTATTCTAACACGTGTAGATGATATTCAATGAAATGGTCATTCAAAGGCAAAACCTATATATTTAACGATGACTTAACTTGACATTATTGCCATTTCCGCAAATCCTGAGACGCAACACAATTCCCATGTTTATTAATTACTCCTAATACAATTTTATTTCAGAACTCTGTGATGTACTTCTAGACTCTAGAATCTAGATCTTTAATTCTGTTACTTCTCATAATACGGTAGATCGTACAATTTTTTTTCCAATATTTTTAAAAGCTTTTCATATTTTTCATTGAACTCAAGTTGGGAAGGTTGTTTTCACAAAATTTGTATTAAATAAAGAGTCGTGCAATGCAATTATTTTTCCCGTGCTGTTTCCTCTGACCATCTTGGAAATTTTGGTAAAATTAATCAAAAGCACAGGCAATTACAGTTTTTCTGCATTCGCCAGTGTGATCCACAATTTTTACTTCTTTTTAGTGGGAACTGATTCTACTATGAGTCATCGTTATACAAGCACGAGGAAAAAATTGCTGGTAAACACGACTATCCTGGATACATTAGATGACCCTAACGGAGGGCCCCAAAAGTTTTATTTTAATATTCAAGATCTGTATAAAGGAGAGGAAAAGTTTGAGAATTTCAGTGGAATATAAAGGGGAACTCGTAAACTAGTTCCTTTTTTTTCCTTTCCGAAGCGACGGAGGTAAAACGAATACCATTACTTCTTTTCCCTGGGGAAGAGTTCCCCGGAAATTACAGGGACATTTTGCACTTACGAGTTGGCCTATTTCCGAGATCTTTTCTTTTTGTGTTAAATTTGACAGAGACCGTTGTGTAGATTACGCAAACGAAATTTGGATTCTCTTGGGAGCGATCCGGTGTTCGTTAAGCCTGTGTTTATCTGCGACCTTCCGGTAAAAGGGGACTTTATTTCCTTTTTTCTTTTTAAGTTTGGAACGATGAAGTTGTATCCGTATTCTCATTTTATTTGCTTTGATGATATGGAAATGGATAAAATGGTACAGTGCCTACATTTTAAAAATCTGAAAATCGAATATATCATTACCCCCTAGCAGATGTCGCCATCAATTATATGAAACACGTGCGTTTTTTTCTTAAAACTTGGAAAAAACCGAATTTTCCTTCGAATTTAGGCCATATTTTTTAATAAGTTCATTTTTTAACATTTAAAATATGTTGTTTATATTTATGTTCACGTGGAAACTAAATCCTTCTGGAAATCCATCCGCTTAATGCAGGTATCGTGCTCGAATATTGTATTTTCACAATATATCTCGAATCAAACTCGAATGCCCATGAGCTGAAAAAGTTCCTAAAGCAGCATGAATTAAATTTTAGAATTCCCTTTCATTCAGATGATCAGGCTGATCGACATTCGAAAATACACATTCTGCACTCGATTTACACATCTAAATGAACTTCATTCATTAAAAATGCGGCCGAGTTCGTATAGACATTTTTGAACCCATTTTCATAAGAAAATTGGGGCTTATATAATCGATCAAGTGTGGATTATAGGCTTTTGCTGCAAGTCATTGTGAAATATTTCTAATTGAAGCGGAGTATCATCATGGTGATTTTTTTAGTCTGCCCCTTCTAGAGATTTACATAATGAACTTCGAGAATGCTCATAGTTCGTTTCAAAAGCAGTCGTAAATTTCTAATATTGTTCGAAAAAAACGCGTCCTCGGTATTAAATCAAATAGGCGGACGGTCAAATTTCGATGATATAACTCGAAGGAAAAGAACCCGCGTTGGATGAAGCAGAGTATTATTTAAAATTCAGATCATTTTTCTCCTTATCAAAGTTAATATCGGCGGTAGAGATTGGTGGTCTCTGGCTCGTAGCCATGGAAATGTGATGAAAGTTTCCGTCATTTTTATGCATGATAAACTGCCACTTTGCTTCTGTAGATTTTCACCAAAAAACTTCCTTTAAAAAAAAATGAAGCTAAAAATAATTTAAAAATCAGTTTTACAGAATTTATCAACGAGTTCAGTGACGGGCGAATTTCTCATCATGAAATTGAATTCCAAAGTTGTTGAGCGGCTCTGACGAATTATCATCTGACCTCTTGATACTTCTCGTCGCGCGTAACTGAAACCCTTTTCAACTCAAAGAGCTGTTTTAAAAGGCAAAATTTTGAAATGTCCTTCGAAGCGACCTAGTACTGCGTTTTATGGGTCACGGAAAGCTGTCGCGTGACCCTCTTACGAGCATCGCTCGCATTCGTCAACCGGGAAAAAAATTGGGTTCGCCTAAAAAACCGTACTGTAAACGGTTTCCAGGTGTTCAGCAAACGTGTTTCTCGCAGTTGTGAGTGTCGGTCGTTTTTCCCTGTTCGCCTGTGTTTTTTATCTGTCTTCAAATCCCACTTTGCGCGTTTTGTTTGGAGTCATTTGTTGGCACGACTCACTGCCAAAAGCAAAGGAAATGCGGACAAAGTGTGTCGGTAGGCAATCTGCGTATAGGTATGACAGAATTAGCCGACCTCGACTTTTATATAAGGGATGGGCAGGAAGTTCGCGAATAAAGTTCGAGAGGCGCAAAGACTGTGAAATTACAGTAAAAATATATAAAATTCAAGATTACTTGGCTTTCTAGGATCTTTGAGCGTTTCGCGTTGGATTTTTATTTATGTACTCTTCGAAAAAATGCTGAAAATATTGTCCCACTTTGAACCGAAAATTTAGTAAACGGATTAAGAGCATTTATAGTTCTTTTAATTTTCTCTTTTAAAACCCTCGAGACATCCTTTGCGACAAAGTGAAGGAAAGTAGAAGTGACTCCTGCCAAAACGCGACCCAATTCCCCATTGACCTTAGCTAACCACGGGCTCAGTCCGCGATAAAGAATTGAGTTCATGGGCTTGAGAAATTTTTAAATGAGGTCGGGGAGATTCCTCGGCGAGTGTCAAACGATAGTTGCTAGGGCAAGAAAATAAATGCAAAACGGGAAACTGGATGATTTTATTGCTGAACTCAATCAAATCCCAATCGAAATCACAAAAGCAATTAATTGCACAGAAGGTATAGCTTTCGATTTTGAGGGTTTAGCCATAATTTTTCAATGGCTCGGCAATGAATCAGTGGTGGAAGTGTCAAAAATCCAAAATGTATATAATGCATCGTGAATCAATCAATTCCAGTGCAAATACAGTACACTTCTTTGAAGCTTAATGTCAGTTTTTCTGAATTTCTTAGATATACAGAAAGATGGTTTGAATATTCGACCCCCTTATTCGCGTTTCTATAATTTGCGTTGCAAAATAGTTTTAAATTATTTCTTTTATTATACCCTGAGGGAATATTGGCTTAAAGTTAACCGATAACAGCTTAGATTTTGGAAAAAGAGGAGAATAATATTCGTTTTCATCAGGAACAATCCGATTTGATTTACTCTAGAGTCTAGACTGATATAATCGACAATATAGAGGCAAGAAATGTTTTCGACAAAAATGTTCCCTTTATCTCTCTTTTCAAGGGATAATTTTCATTTTTCATGGGGATGTTACAAATGATCTCCCAATCCCCCCCTGCAAAGAGTTCGAATTTTCGGAAAAGCCAAATATTCTCCCTTTCCTAGTGAAGGCATTAACTTTTAATGGTTCGGTTAATGAGAGGTTTTGTTCTCTTTTTTACCAGCGTCTCGACTTTCGGAGACAAGATTTTCATGATTCTTTGATATATTTACGTTTTTCCGGGACTGAAAGCACACGAATTCAATGTAGAATAATTTGATGGAATCAGTTCCTGATTCCGAGAATTCGCAGAAAATCGAGCAGTTCGTCGAAATGGTTGGGGCATTTTTTATTTCTAAAATTCGAACTGTCTGGTGGGTTCTTCGGTTCTATATTTTATTATTCGTGTGGCTGATATCTAAAATTATTGCTGATATTTTCACGTTTTTCGACACTATTATCGCGTATGAATCATTCGGTACTAGACAAGCTTCCGGTCGATCCCTGGTGATGTAAAAGACGTGACAGCTTCTTTTTGGTAAATGCTTGACGAATTTTTCGTTCGGCGTGAACACCACTGATCAGTCAAAAGACCGAACTCCCTCATTTATTTTCCTGCTGTTTTTGTTTCAAGCCTTATTGGCTTATTGGATATTTCGTAATAGAATTGTTTTTCTCTCGATTTTACGCAACACCAGGAGTGTTTTTCATCGCACTCCGCACAAGACTTATAAGAAGCGTTTATTGTTGTGTTTTGTGCGAAGGCGTACGGCAGTGATTTTTCGAAATTTCCGCGTGAGTGTTTTTTCAATCAACTTCATTGTTTTCGACACGTTCCTGAACTTCAAGATCTAAAAGATCAGTTCAGGTGAGTTTCGTGTGAACAGCCTTCTTTGGATACCGAATGCTCTTTTTTTTCGATTCGATTGTGGTGTATGAAATGTGAGGTAACATCAGCGGTTATATTTTATATAATATAACTAAATACTACTGTATAACTAAAATATTTACTTAAAAGTAAAAGTCTTCGGAGATAATACGCACCTCTCTTTTAAAAATAAATTTTCTTTCATATTTCAAGACAAACTTCAATTTAATTCGACTTTTTTTAGAATCACAGGAGTCTGTCAGATATCGTTTGGAATTGAAATTATTTTTATCCAGTGTGTTTATCCAGTTTGCTTGAAAGGATTAGCGAACATATTCTGTCTGTCTAGGAATATTCAGCGCAACATACTGCGATATATTTTTGATAATATCATCCTTATTCATCCAACAAGAAGAAAATGGAAGAAAAAAAATTGAAGAGCAAAGTTTCATAGATTAGACGTTAAACTAGACCTAGAGGCTTCGTGTTGAGAGAAAAGTGTCTTCTTGACTGACTGGGCATTCGTTGCGTGTGCTGACATGCCTTGCATAATATTTATCTATCTGTTTATTCTCTCTCTCTCTCAACTTACCTACATGCCTCCCTCCCTTTCTCTTTCTCTCCTTTCTTTCCTTCTTTCTCTTAATGTCATTCCCTCCCTCCCTCTCTCTCATTCTGTCGCTCTCAATCCCATTCCCTCACTCTCTTTCTTTCTCTCAATATCATTCCCTCTCTCTCCTTCTGTCTCTCTCAATCTCATTCCCTCACTCTCTCGTTCTTTCTGCCTCTGTCAATCTTACACCCTCCCCCTCTCTCTCTCACTCATTTTATTTCATAGGACGCTAGAAGAATGGCTTACCAGACGGGCGCCATGTCGCGGGAATACCTGAAAGAGGTGGATGCGGTTTATCCAGAGCCTTTGTCGCGACTGCACCGGTCCCTCAACCCTGTCGAATCCCATCCCCAGACCTACCGACGACTAGTCAAGAAGAAGCTCCACGGGCGTGGCAGCAACGCCGAGGCCGTGGGTCGCTATCGAACCCAACCCGTCACCTTTGACGAGATCAAGGCGAGTCTTTTCAGTCGCTCCCCGTCGTCTGTGTGATGCCTTTTTTTTTTACCCCGACCTTCTTCATCCCGAAGCGCTCTTTGTCTTTTTCCTGCTGCTTCTGCTGCTGCTTTGAGGCAGAGGCTAAAAATGGAAGCATCCCCTCGGGGGGGATCGTCATGCAGTCATAGTACATCACCTCTGTGCGTGACAGATCTAAACCTGCCTTCGTGTGCACTTGTGGTGGCGAGAGTTCGTTGCACGAAAGGGATTGTTGATGAAGTGGGTTCCTTAGAAGCTGAGCCCTGTACGTATTCCTTAAGGGACAAAGAGGCATTATTACCTGCTTTCAAAATTGATCTAATTTCAATTACCAGCGAGGGAAGCACCACTTTTCGCGGGTATTCACCGATTTCGGATATTCATCTTTATTTGCAAATAAAGACGACCTCTAGGTTGGAACCTTTTAATTCAAAATTATGTATACAGCAAATATTATATACAGTATTTGCTGAAGTAGCAAAGTCCCTTTGAGTAAGATACGCACTCCAGAAATTTCATCATCGAAATTTGAGTGTGCTGGATCATTAGAAAGGAAACCGGAAACTCGAAAAAAAAATTACAGGTATTTACGATGAATCTTGAAGATTCGTTATCCACGTTTAAGTTTGCGTTTTGATTATTTGTATTGGAAATTTTCTTTATAATGAATCATTTGCTTTACAGTAAAATATGTTTACTAGAAACGCCTAGGGAGCATAAGGAAAAAAAATTTTTAACGCGAAAAAATTTTATATTGGGACTCACAATTTTAAACAATTTAGGGGCAGGCATGTTGTGTGAAATGTTGAATTTTAAATTGCTTCTGAATTGTATAATTTAGATCTTGTCACCAATTACAACTTTTTATGATGAAATTGAAAGGAGAATGTAAAATACACCCCTCACATATTGAACCTTGCCTGCTTAAAATTTAATCAATTTCTTTAATAATAAAATAAAGCTAAAGGAGATGCATTCAAAATACTGCATTCCAAAGACCCTTATTCAGTCACACCAGCGTGTTCTTTGAAATAAAGGAACATTTAACTGTTTATGTTAATCCCAGCAGAAAATCNCTTTGAATCTTGATGAACTTGTAATGCTACATAACATGAATCAGATTGTCCCTGCCAATTGAGAAATTATGCATACAGATCATGCATCACGTAATCGGGGCAATCATATTTTTTAAACCGAGATTTCAGGTGAAAATATAGGCTTGTCAAAATAAGATTTTTTATCGCATGGTTCCTACGACGAAACTGTTGGGAGCCCAGACAACAATTCATTTTGATGAAAAACCCCAAAAGATAACAACCTTTATTGCTGCTTCGCTTTATTTTTTATCTCAATTTCGCCTGCTGTATCAGCGTCTCTCAAGCGCGTTAAATCCTTTCTATTGTTATTCATTTTTTTTCTATCCGTTGTACTGTACCTTACAGTGCTTATTTCATTAGTCTGACGGAAAAGGTAGGTTCAGTTCCTTACCTGGGAGCTATTTCTGCAGTCAGCTACCCGCTGAGAGATGACACTTGATGCGTTGACCGCCTGCTGCGGTAGGCCCGACCTTTTCGCATCTCTCAACCTGGTGCAAAAATAGAAATTTCAATCATTTCCAAAAAGGAAGCGTGCCTTGTAATTATTAGCCCCACCTTGGTGCACGCTGCACCAAAGCAAAAATCGGGCCTGTACGATTTAAAAAATAATAATGAAAAGAAGAAGGGACTCTGAATGACGCATGTATGTTTCTGGCAGAAGTGAACAGAAGATTAAAGGTGTAAATAGGCCAGGGGGAAAAAACGAGGCTTGGCATGATGATAGCAGCGCCTGTCTCTGAGCACAACAAGCTGTCAGGGTCGTCGTTGTCGAGCAGGTGCAGCAGTAATTACTCTCGCTCGGGGTGATGGGGGAACGATTTGCTCTGCCCACGCGATCCCAGATGGACCCACGTCGTTTCTTGTGACAGGAACAGAACCTGTTTTTTTTTCTTCAAGTGAATGAATCAAGTTCCGAGAACAGAATGTCCGCGCCGAAAAAACAGAAACTGGGACACGGTCAGTCCTATTCGGAGAACTCGGCTATAAATGTACAGTACAGTATAGTTCGATCGATGCCTGGAGTCTCTGGTTCACGACGGGAATGACATGACTCGGTTAGTGTACTTGATAATTTCCTGTGGGAAGTCCGTTACACGAAGATCTATCATCAACCGAGTAGTGCAAAGCCTGATCGAATGAATGCTTGGTCGACGTAGTTTCTTGTGACAGGAACAGAACCTGTTTTTTTTTAACTTTTGTTTCTAAGTAAATAAATCAAGTTCTAAGAAAAGAATTTCCGCGCAGAAAAAAAAATTCGGACACGGTCATTTCTATTCGGAGAACTCGGCTATAAATGTACGGTATAGTTCGATCGATGCCTCGAGTCCCTGGTTCACGACGGGAATGACATGACTCGGTTAGTGTACTTGATAATTTCCTTTGGGAAGTCCGTTACACAAAGATCTATCATCAACTGAGTAGTGCAAAGCCTGATCGAATGAATGCTTGGTCCACGTAGTTTCTTGTGACAGGAACAGAACCTGTTTTTTTTTTTTTACTTTTGTTTTCAAGTAAATAAATCATCTAAGAAAAGAATTTCCGCGCAGAAAAAAAAAATTCGGACACGGTCATTTCTATTTGGAGAACTCGGCTATAAATGTACAGTACAGTTCGATCGATGCCTTGAGTCGCTAGTTCACGACGGGAATGACATGACTCGGTTAATGTACTAGAATAATTTCCTGTGGGAAGTCCGTTACACGAAGATCTATCATCAACCGATTAGTACAAAACCTGATCGAATGAATGCTTGGTTTCAGATCAGGAAAAAGTCCCTCGCCTGAGGCATGGCTAATCCATATCGAATCTCTCGGAAATATTTTTCGTAAATCCCGAAAAAAATATTGATAAAGCTATCAAAAATGATGCAAGATTTACAAGTAGCACATATTATGTAGATGGACTCTCCCTAAAATGATCTTGTCTACAACTATTTTCTCTGTATAACGATGTTTCTTGTCCCATGGGGTTCTCTAATACGCGTGTTAAAGGAATTCTCTACAACGAAATTCTCCTTGCAACGAATGTGTTTCTGGGCCCTCGAATTTCGTTGTCAACAGAGTCTACCTGTATCTGTAAGTGTCTAAAATTATTTTTTAAAGCTTCCAAGATGCGAGGATCAACAAAACGTGAGAAACGACATATTTTTGCGAATAGTCAGGTTCCCAAATATTTGCTCGGTTCCTCGATCTCTCCCGTACTTAGGCTGAAGTACTTTTGAAATTGTTGGACAAATTATTCGTGCTGGTGAGCCTTGAACCGAGTCTGGTGTTTGCATTTGCAAACTTTTTGCACAATTATATGGCAAAACATGAGTGCATGGAGCTCGTTCCCTCTTCTGCGTGTAATTTCCCCGGATGCCGGAAGTACAGTACTCGATCACAAGTATGAAAGGGACGTGTTCGAGTGCATTCTTTTTAGCATCTCATGTGCTATTTGAGATACCACTACATGGGACTTGGAAAAGTTATTGAAGATTTCGTGCTATAGGCATCTGCAAGTTACATTTACATCATCACGTATTTCCGTGTTCAACATTCTGTTACAATAATATCGCCTGAATGTTGTAAGGTGAGGATTTTTTTCATATGATCCTGCTTCGTAACTTCAGGTGAATTTTCTCCCTTGGAATTTCAGTCGGAGAATTCCGTAATACTGTTCTTTTTCTGCTGATCAGAATTTAATTTTCAATTTTTGCACAGGAGACGATTGCTTCTGGGCACTGCTGGTACAGCGCGAAGGCCATTATTTTTCCTGCATTAAAAAATAATTTCTTTGATAAGTTTCAAAAATGCAATTCTACAAAAAAGGGGGGGGTGGAATTGGGTGTGGAACACGAAAAGAAATAATTCTTTCCGCCAACTTTTGATGAAAGTTTTACGGTCGTTCCGGTGAGAACTAAATAGGGGCACGTTTTTTCAGTAAGCAGTAAGACTGCGAGACTGTGGAGAAAAGCGATTCATCTCGATTAAAAATTTTCACCTTTTTTCAGCCATAACGTTGCTTTTTCTTTCTTTTTTAAATTTAGAGAACTTTGGTAGACATATGCGAATTCTGCTAAAACCAGTTTTGACATGATCGCGGACACAAAAAAAACGGCGACCCTGAACTTTTATCTGACTCCATGCAGATCATTTTTTGCGGCTGATTTATTGTTTGCCATAAAATATTTCTTCAAGGTCGCATTTCAAATTTTTCGTGTCTGTGAGGAACTCACGGAGAAGCTGGACAAGTTCCGCCTTTCTGTTGCGTTTTTTGTTGTTGTTTCTTTTAGATTTTTTTTAGACTCGTTAGAAGTTGAGCGTTTCTTGTGGGTATCGCATATCTTGCTTATATCATGTTTCCCTAACTTGGAACCCTTTTAACTTAATTTCTCCTGGCTGCTGGAAATTAAATAAGTTTAACTGCATTGTAGACACATTATTGACTACAATACGCAAACACTTCCTGAATGCCCTTACTAGTTTATGTGTTCTGCTACCTTTGGTTGCACCTAAAGTGCTAGTCAGTATATTTCACAATCCCATTACCAACTAGAATACTTTCCAAACTGCGCTCATGGTTTGTTCTTTTACCAAGCAGATGAAGTACAGTGGGACCCCCACATGCAGACACCTCAACCTGCGGACAATTTAACATAGTGACACCTATTTTATCATAAACAAATTAATAAAAAAGGTCCAACATGAGGACACTGACTCAACATAGGGACATTTTGTTATAAAATTGCAAATACATTTCAGGCAAACTTAATCTCACCAATTTACAATCCATCTAGCTAATTAAAAAAAATTACCTCCAACAGAGAGGGACTTCCTTCTCTCTTTTTCACTTGAATATTATTTTTTACAGAGAATGCCAACATTTCTATGTACAGTACAGAGGTATCAGTATTAAATTCACCAAATGTCCATATTGTGTTGAAATATATTCTTTGGAATCAGTTTAAATTGGGAGATATTTTTATTCTTATGGAATTATGGTGAGTATTTTTTTTACATAGAACACCAATAAAAAATTATATAATGTAAGTCTAAGGGAAAATGAGACTTGACTTAGGAACATTTCAACTTGGAGACACTCTTGATGCACCAATTTATGTCCGCATCTTGGGGTCTCTCTGTATGCTTTCCCAACCCAAATTGGTAGCTATGTGCATTTCTCAACGTTGGCCAGCCAAGTTATAAATATGGGTGCATTTTATGTTGAAGCAAGCTTACCGAATTTGGACACTGAACTGAAACCTTGTTGTTGCCACTTTGCTCTGCAACTAATATTGTTTGTGCAATACTGTGTGGAGGTCAATATAAAACTACTGCATAACTTTTATAATACTCTCACAGAGTAACTTTTGCATTTCCTTTGGAAGTCATGGAAAATGATTAAAATCTCCAACTCTGGTCATATTGGCAAGCAATTTAAATTAACAACAGTAATTGATCACTACTATCTATTAATTTGTTCCTGATCTAAGACAACAGTATTGATAGCTTTTAATCTGTTTTCCCTGATTGCAGATACAGTACTATCATATAATTTTTTTCATTTTTATCTTTTGCCCCTTGAATGCAGGAAGTGGATGAGGAGAACCTGGAAGAGGTCATCCCGGAAGGGGATTGCGACGAGGGGGCAGTAGCCGGGGCAGGCGCAGTCGCACCCGGCAATTGGGCCCAACAACCCTTGTCGACCCACGGTGCCACTGGCGTCACTTTCCCACCGCGCATGACACCCGACGAAATGAAGCGCCAATTCGAAGAATTCTCGACGGCCATGGCGACGCGACGAGTCGTCCGATCCCGGCAAAAAGCCGCCAACAGACTCGACGACGTTGTCGACCATGATGAAGACCATGGCGGTGGTGGTGGTGGTGGTGGAGACTCGTCAGGGGCCGGGATCGACAGTCCTGACGAGGATTCGAGGCCTCTGGCGCCGCTTTATTCCGAGGGTCGACCGCGTTCCTTCCGTATCCGGTCTCGGCCTTCTCTGTGATCTAGGCGCGGAAATCGAAAAAAAGGAGAAGTTTCGAGGGGGAATGGGGGGAAAAAGGAAAAAAAAAAAAGATAGGACGAAAGCTGTGCGAATTTCAAAGAAAGAATGTGTCTTTGGTTCGAGCACCTTGGACTGGTTTTTGTGTTTGTTTGTTTCTTTTTGGCTTTTTTGATGTCCCAAGATCGACCGATCGACGCGTGGTATGTATGACTTGCTGCTTTGTTTGTCCTTCCGCTTCTTAGTCACGAACTTTTGATGAAGTGAAAACCGTGGTTTGTTGTCTCGGTCGAAATTTCTAAGCGACCATATTTACCAGCAAGAAAGAACAGATCTAAATTTTTTGCTGATTGGAAAAGTTTGGTGAAAATGTCCAAAGAGAACAAGTTTCTAAATTTGTGTGATCGTTGGAAGAAAAAAAAATATCCACGATTTTGGAGAAATAATGAATCCGATGATGGATGTTTGGACTTTTAAAGCTAGAAATTCGGTATTTCCGAAAGTGACCAAGTTATAGAATGAGCCCAGTACTATTTGTTAACCTTCTTCTGGATACAAGTCGGTAAAAGCCTTTACCGCAAAAATAAAATTAAATCGAAAGAAATTGTTGAACTGTAATGTATGCCTTGATTTTCCTAGTGTACATAATTTTATAATCGCTCTGTCCACTATTTCCCCCTACTTTCTTCAAGTATCATCTCTATTATCTACATTCGTCAGAACGTTCGAAATACCCCACACAAAAAGGTTTCTCTTTTCCAAAATATTCGGCGTAACAGTTCAAATTTTTGTTTATGGACCTTTTGAGAATTAATTGAATTTATGGGCGGGGTATAAGTACAGTCAGTTTTTGGTGCAAACGCGGTAGCTTTAGCTTAGAAAATATGTCTTTCAGGAATGATCCACCGAAGTCCAAAGATTATACTGTATTCAAAATGTCATGTGACCAGTCCGATGGTTATTGTGCAGTGCATAAAATTAATGGTATTGTATCAAGCTGATTATCTGCTTCATATTTCTTTCAAACTGGCACCTCAGTATCTGCTAAATTGCCGAGAGTTTCCCTTGAAAAATTGAAACTGACCTTTTTGAGATTTTATGCAGTTCAAGGAAGTATCATCAACTTCTGCGACGCCATTTTGAACTGCTTCGAGTATATGATAGGATCTGACTTTTTTTCGTGTTGATTCCTCCGTCTAAGTTTCTTTAAGCTTCTTATAAAAATTACTGATGGTCAATAATGACGGATTCTGACTTGCTTCCGCGATTTTATCGTCCAAGTTAATACGGTATTAAAGAAGAAAAGGAATGACTTTCGATGTCATATAGAGTTTATATAGACTATAGAGGCCTGATGCGATTCTCATTCTCAATTCGATTCCGTGAGGAATGATGTAGAAATGCTGATCGCGGATCTTTTTCGGTATAGGCTCGATGAGAGGTTCTTGGTTACTTTCATTGAATTAATGTCGAGAACATCCCATGATTTGATTGCCTTCGACAGCGAAGGAAAATCTTCTTCTTCTCTTCTCTTTTGTCATCATGAATTTTGTGACTGCCAAACTAAACGCCAGGTAAAAATAAGCGCCACACGAATGAGCGCTGAAAGTAACTGCGTTATTCTTCTGTACTGACAGTCTTTCCAGATCCTGTACTGTATTATGTTTTTTATTTTCTAAAAAACTTAATTTCTCCAGTGCAGCGAATTCCAGCAATACAGTCACTAAAGGCTCGCATAAATGTTCGATGCTTTTGTGTGGCAGCAACAGCGATTAATAGCTATTTGACGTGTGTGCTCATCGCAAGAAAAGGGTTCACAGACGATGCCCAATTGCTGTCATTAAGTCGATTAAAATATGGTCGTGAGCATTTTTCTGGTTTCATAATTAGACAAGGTGGTTGTCGATAAAGTGAAAATATTTCGGTTGTTAGGCGATCAGTCGTACTTGATATTATTTTTTTCCAAACACATCTCAAATTTGTCTCATGTTGTGGAATAAAAATATCAATTCTCAACATATGCTTTATCGGAGAATCGTCGAGGCGTTCAAGCAGCTGCTTTAAAACGGATAAAAATCCTTTCAGAAACAATTTTAATAAAAAAAAAAAGGTTTGTCAGGTGTTTGCACTTGCTAGAAAATCCATCAGGTAATTCGTGTACCTTTCGTTGCTTTTTGAATCAATTTCCCCCGTCTTTCATGGAAAACTAAATTTTTGAAGAGCAAATGCATGTAGACTCTCTGAAATTACATGCACAGTGCAGAATATATTTTATAATCAGTAGAAGATCCTATGGGACCACAAAACATTGTTATGAGGAGAAAATAACGCTGTAAATGAAAACGTTGGAGTTTGGACTTCTAAAGCTAGAAATACGGTATTTCCGAAAGTGACCAAGTTATAGAATAAGCCAAGTACTATTTGGGGCACCTAAATGAGTGTTCCATCCGATTTCATGATTATTTTTGTTCCCCGGAAATATTGATGCCATACTTACAAGAGAAACATGATTCATACTATATTTCTGAAAACTGAGAACGCTTGAGTTTTCCCCAGGGATCCCGAAATAGAAGTCTGTTCCATTGAAAACGCCGCTTGAATTTTTACGTGTAGAACATGTCAAATAAATAAATTGGTTCTTTTCCATTTTTAAGTCACTGTGGGAATAGACAGGAATTTCTTCACAAAATCTCTGTGATGTTCTGTTACAGGGAATCCGATGCTTGGAGACGGAAAAGGCTGGTTGAAAAATGGTATAATAATGATCATAATGAGCCGTGAAACATGACGAATCTCAGCTAGAAATGATGTGCTTCGTATTCTTTTTTTGTCTTTGCAGAGACGATCTAGGGTTTCTTTCGTTCAGTTGAACGCGAGTCTCTGTTTATTTTTATCCTTTGGAACTCGGCTTGTCACAACGGATCAAACATGAAGTTACTTAGACATTCTGGATCTGAGTTTTCATGAGATGTACGCTTTTTTTTAAGGGAGGGGGGTTTCCGAAATCACGGAGAAAATGCACGAGGTTTTCGGCAGCAATTTATTTCAAAAAAGTTTATGAATCTTTTGGTCTTCGATACAAAAGAATGGATTATTAAATGGATTTGTCCTTCCGCTTCTTAGTCACGAACTTTTGATGAAGTGAAAACCGTGGTTTGTTGTCTCGGTCGAAATTTCTAAGCGACCATATTTACCAGCAAGAAAGAACAGATCTAAATTTTTTGCTGATTAGAAAAGTTTGGTGAAAATGTCCAGAAAGAACAAGTTTTTAAATTTGTGTGATCGTTGGAAGAAAAAAAATTCACGATTTTGGGGAAATAATGAATCCGATGATGGATGTTTGGACTTCTAAAGCTAGAAATTCGGTATTTCCGAAAGTGACCAAGTTATAGAATGAGCCCAGTACTATTTGTTAACCTTCTTCCGGATACAAGTCAGTATAAGCCTTTGCCGCGAAAATAAAACTTAATCGAAAGAAATTGTTGAACTGTAATGTATGCCTTGATTTTCCTAGTGCACATAATTTTATAATCGCTCTGTCCTCTATTTCTCCCCTCTTTCTTCAAGTATCATCTCTATTATCTGCATTCGTCAGAACGTTCAAAATACCCCACACAAAAAGGTTTCTCTTTTCCAAAATATTCGGCGTAACAGTTCAAATTTTAGTTTATGGACCTTTTGAGAATTAATTGAATTTATGGGCGGGGTATAAGTACAGTCTGTTTTTGGTGCAAACGCGGTAGCTTTAGCTTAGAAAATCTGTCTTTCAGGAATGATTCACGGAAGTCCAAAGATTATACCGTATTCAAAATGTCATGCGACCAGTCCGATGGTTATTGTACAGTCCAAAAAATTAATTGCATTGTATCAAGCTGATTATCTGCTTCATATTTCTTTCAAACGGGCATCTCCGTATCTGCTAAATTACGGAGATTTACACTTGATATATTGAACCTGACCTTTTTGAGATTTTAAGCATTTTAAGGAAGTATTATCAACTTCTGCGACGCCATTTTGAACTGCTTCGAGTGTATGATAGGATCTGACTTTTTTTCGTGTTGATTCCTCCGTCTAAGTTTCTTTAAGCTTCTTATAAAAATTACTGATGGTCAATAATGACGGATTCTGACTTGCTTCCGCGATTTTATCGTCCAAGTTAATACGGTATTAAAGAAGAAAAGGAATGACTTTCGATGTCATATAGAGTTTATATAGACTATAGAGGCCTGATGCGATTCTCATTCTCAATCCGATTCCGTGAGGAATGATGTAGAAATGCTGATCGCGGATCTTTTTCGGTATAGGCTCGAGAGGTTCTTGGTTACTTTCATTGAATTAATGTCGAGTACATCCCATGATTTGATTGCCTTCGACAGCGAAGGAAAATCTTCTTCTCTTCTCTTTTGTCATCTTGAATTTCGTGACTGCCAAACTAAACGCCAGGTAAAAATAAGCGCCAACCGAATGAGCGCTGAAAGTAACTGGGTTGTTCTTCTATACTGACAGTCTTTCCAGATACTGTATTATGGTTTTTTATTTAAAAAAAAAAAACTTAATTTCTCCAGCGCAGCGAATTTCAGCAATACAGTCACTAAAAGTACGCATAAATGTTGGATGCTTTTGTGTGGCAGAAACAGCGATTCATAGCTATTTAACGTGTGTGCTCATCGCAAGAAAAGGGTTCACAGACGATGCCCAATTGCTGTCATTAAGTCGATTAAAATATGGTCGTGAGCATTTTTTCTGGTTTCATAATGAGACAAGGTGGTTGTCGATAAAGTGAGAATAATTCGGTTGGGAGGCGATCAGTCGTACTTGGTATTATTTTTTTCCGAACACATCTAAAATTTGTCTCATGTTGTGGAATAAAAATATCAATTCTCAACATATGTTCTATCGGAGAATCATCGAAGTGTTCAAGCAGCAGCTTTAAAACGGATAAAAATCCTTTCAGACACAATTTTAATAAAAAAAAGGTTTGTCAGGTGTTTATTCACAGTGATGCTAGAAAATCCCATCAGCTAATTCGTGTACCTTTCGTTGCTCTTTGGATCAATTTCCCCCGTCTTTCATGTAAAACTAAATTTTTGAAGAGGAAATGCATCTAGACTCTCTGAAATTACATGCACAGTGCAGAATATATATTTTTAATCAGTAGAAGATCCTATGGGACCATAAAAAAATTGTTATGAGGAGAAAATAACGCTGTAAATGAAAACGATGAAGTTTGGACTTCTAAAGCTAGAAATACGGTATTTCCTAAAGTGACCAAGTTATAGAATGAGCCCATTTCTATTTAGGGCAGCTAAATGAGTTTTCCATCCGATTTCATGATTATTTTTGTTCCCCGGAAATATTGATGCCATACTTACAAGAGAAACATGATTCATACTATATTTCTGAAAACTGAGAACGCTTGAGTTTTTCCCAGGGATCCCGAAATAGAAGTCTGTTCCATTGAAAACGCCGCCTGAATTTTTACCTGTAGAACATGTCAAATGCCTAAATTGGTTCTTTTCCATTTTTTAAGTCTCTGTGAGAATAGACAGGAATTTCTCCACAAAATCTCTGTGATGTTCTGTTACAGGGAATCCGATGCTTGGAGACGGAAAAGGCTGGTTGAAAAATGGTATGATAATGATCATAATGAGCCGTGAAACATGACGAATCTCAGCTAGAAATGATGTGTTTCGTATTCTTTTTTGTCTTTGCAGAGACGAACTAGGGTTTCTTTCGTTCAGTTGAACGCGAGTCTCTGTTTATTTTTTATCCTTTGGAACTCGGCTTGTCACAACGGATCAAACATGAAGTTACTTAGACATTCTGGATCTGAGTTTTCGTGAGATGTACAGAAAAAAAATTCCCTCCCCCCAAAGGCTTTAGTGCCTCTTTTACGTGCTCCAAAAGCCGTCGTTAAATAAAGTTTTTTCAAATACTTAGAAAACCAGAAGCTATGTTTTCTTACCTAATAATTTACCGGACGCTGGATTCACGCAATTCGGTCTGTACCAAATAAATTTTCGAAATGGAGGCTAGAGACTTGTATGATAAGGGATTTTTGATGTACGAGGGAGATTCCCGAATTGATTTCAGTACCTTTGAGTACCCAGGTTTTCCTTGTCTCAATCTACTGAAAATTTAAACCAATGTAAGATCGATAAAAACATATGCGTAAATCACGCTTCGGTTCTTTTGCTGCGGATAATCCATCTCTGAATCATAAAAATCTACTTGGTCGAAAAAATTTTCATTTAAACATTGTTTTCACATCCGGAAAAATCTCAAGCGGGTAATTTTTCATTTCTATTAAGCATCTGTTTCCGTTTTGGGTGACTTTAGCCTGTTGAAAAATTCATGATCAAATGCAAATGTGGCTGATGAAATTCATTTTCTTGCAAGAATTGCGACAAGCTTTCGACTCTCTGGTTTTCTCTCGGTTTTGAACTGGGTGAGCAAAATTGTAGAACATTTTTCATGGAAAATAATCAAGCACTGTACTTGTATTCCGCGAAAATGACGCCTGTCAAGATGGGCAAAAAAATTATGAACCATCCCTCGTACTTCAAATTTCAACGCGATCGATTAAAAAGACACTTGTGTCTCAAATATTTCCCTTTGTGGCGACAGCAAGGAAAACAGGTGCATGCCCGGTCCCAATTAGAATGAACGTGGCTTTGAGACACCGCTATTGATCTGCTGGAACCTTTTTAATTTTTGCAAAGATTTAGCTTGATTTTTCTTTCGAGTATGGAAGATACAAGCAAACGTTGATGTCAAAGAACGCCGGGACTCCCTGCATTCGACAGAAGTGCTGGACGCTCTGTGTCATCCAACTTCAAAGGCTGCTCTGCGGATCCGTTTCAGAGGCAGTAGAAAAACTAGTGCATTAAAGGGTTTCGAAAACCTTAAAAAGAAAAACTAAGTTCCCCGAGGAAGCGAAGACTACGAAGCGTATCATTTTCTATGTAAAGGGGCCTTTTTATTTTTCCTCTGAATCATGCCTCTGTGTAATAAGAATGGTGCACGAACTCTTGATGCCGACCAAGCCACGTACTTCCGAGTAGAAGTGCGCCGGAAATACGTTCCGAAAGGAATATTCATTCTATTTGCAGAACTTTACCCCCACTCAAAAACCAGATCGAAGCACGACACAATTTGTTTTTACGTGACGTCTGTCTAAGGTTTTTCTTTTTCATCGCACGGTACTAAGAATTTCTTGGAGAGCTCGCAAAAAATAAAAATAAAAAATCGCGCGCCGGCTGTTTCTTTTTTTTAGGGCTAATTTTTGCAGCAAACGTGATTTATTTCTGCTTTTCTCTTCAATCCCTTTCTAGTGGGAATGCGAGTGAGTGATCCATAAAAAAAAAGGTAGCTTCGTCTTAATATTATCGAGATGTCGGTCGGTCGGTGATCGCAAGTGTGAGCGGGATTCTGGGAGTAAAAAAAAAAAAATTAGCGAGCAGCGCATTGTAGTTTCGGTGGAGATCGATCATCGTTTGTTCGCGTGCGACACAAATGCGGGGAGAGATTTAGAATTTGGACGGGTTGGTGTTTTTTTGTGTTTTCTTTGTCCTTCGAGAAAGTGCGTGCGTAATTTGATGTGAGCGTTGCGGGGGGAGGATGTTATTTTTTTGCGACTCGCTTCGTCGTTTCCCTCTTGCCCGGTGTTGCTTTCTTCCGGATTCTCGTATTTTCCCGAGTGATTTTGCATGGGAGAGCGAAGGTGGTGCGCATTTGACGAAGCTGTCAGATGGTATTATTGATGTGAAGAAGTAAACGGAATGCTCTTTCATATCTGTTTCCTTTGCATGCGTATCAGTCTAGTGACATCTAGGAAGGAACCAGTTGACATTCCCCGATGCACTTTGATGTGGTTCCACAGAGATCTTTACAAGCTTCTGCTTGAAAGCGCCCGTCGGGCAACATAAATATGCTGTATTTTGAGGGTCAAGACTATACGTGAAGATTAAAAACAATTCTGGCATACAATGATTTTAACATGTAAAACAGAGATCTTTACAAGCTTCTGCTTGAAAGCGCCCGTCGGGCAACATAAATATGCTGTATTTTGAGGGTCAAGACTATACGTGAAGATTAAAAACAATTCTGGCATACAATGATTTTAACATGTAAAAGATTTTTGGGGTCAGGGGGACGAAAGACAATTTTTTAACCTTTCGGGACTTGTACATGTTTCGAGAGGCAATAAAGAGCGACGCGAACAAATATTAACAAAAATCCTGGCATACATGTAATTTCGATAAGATAGTAAAGAATTTTTTGGGGTCAGGGGAAGGAGAGCACATTTTTACCTTATTTTTAGCCTTTTGGGACTCATAAATGTTGCTTAGAAAACTGAGGAAGATTACTGTATTGACGTGCATCAAGATTTTAAAATTATGAAACCTTTAGAAATGGACACAATGCTGATCTCTCTCATCATTGAATAAATTGGTGGTAACATGAATTTGCACGGCCATATCCATCATACAGTACTTACCGAAAAGCCAAAGACCTCCATTTCCCAGGTGAAAATTAATAGGACGATTTCATGGTTGGTATCTTTTCTTTCACTCCGTCGAGTTACAATTAATTATCAAATGTGCGCTTTATAAGTATGTGAAATACAGTACACGATTTATGAAGTGGTTGGGATGGGTTTTACAGCTTGCTTGGTGGATCGGCACATGTTCCAAAAGGGTGACATCTAGGCAGTATTTCCGAAAATACGAACCTCTCGATTCAGATTGACAATACCGATTCCGCTAGAAGCTTTGCCATGCTAAGGTAGGAAAGAACCAAGACTTCAGAGTTTGATTTTCTCTCCATTTTATTCAAATAATACTTCTTGACACTGTACAAAATTTCTTCACTTGAAATCTTGCTTCAACTTCAAGATCAAATTATGCTTCATATGACAGGCACACGGACACGAAGAGCAGGAAGAAGGGGCACAGGCGAAGCCCACGGTTTCATTCATTTTTTCATTTCCCAACTCAACTAAAATTTTTGAGAGCAGCGGGTAGCAAACAGGTGCAAAGCGTACACCGAAGTCGACAGCTGGACACAGGCACGGTCATCAACCCCCTTTTTCACTTTCCCCGCCAACGTTCCCCGGGTTCCTCTTGCAAGACAGCCAGTCCGCAACCCCCACTGAGATCAATTCCATCCACATCTCGACCGACGATGACCATGCAGCAAATCTCGGGGGTGTTCGCAAAGAAAGAGAGGGGGAAACCCGACAGCACAGCAAAACACACTGTTATACGATAAAATCTCGGTAAGGCACATGGCAAAAAGACGACCCATTCATTTGCTCAAAAACTGAAAGTACCGCACGCTCTCGCCTGAACGCAACCGACAAGTTTCCAAAAAACCAAAGTAGGTGTAAAGTTTAATGCCGCCCATCGCCTGCATCGAAAAAATCATCTTTCCGCAAAAAAATAAAAACCCCTCACTGAAGAAAACTCCCAGATCGTGTTCTTTTAAAAATAAAATAATGATGATGCTATCATCGGAAACAACGGAGAAAAGGCTGAATGGGCACCCCGCCACGAAGTAGTTCCACATACATAATAACCCACGTTTGCTCATGCTGAGGACTGAGATCGATTCCTCTTCGCGAAAGCTTTTCAGTTTTTTCCATCTCTCCCTATCTCTCTACCTGTGTATTTTTTTGCGATGAAAATTGCATAATCAAGACAGTTGAACCCTACTTCACGTGATTATAGGCCGCAGACTGGTTTTGAGCTGTGATTATCTGTACGGACAACATGAAAACGCGAGATTTTGGAAATGAAAACGAGCCCGATACAAACCTCTAAACCAGCAACAGCATTGAACCGGCGAACTATTGCAAAAATCAGAGTTTTGCAGAGATTGCATGAGCTTGGCAGAAAATTCATGCAATGCAGAGAGAAATCAACAATCATCCAGGGAAAATTTCCTGCTTGGTTCTCTCATGGAAGGATTTTCCAACAACTTAACGCATTGCCCTCCACTTGACCTCAAATATAATATGCCACACCCCTTGACATTGCGGTCTATAATCGCGTTAATACGGTATTTTTGCGCAGAGTAAAAATAGGACGAAAGGAAATCAGAGTGAACCCGATTTTTATGCGTTTTACAGACTCAAGAAAAAAACCCCACATTGAATAACGCGTTCCAGCGACTCTTTGATTTCAAGGCACGTTTTCTCCTTTGGTTCACTGATACCCACTCATCAGTCCCCAAAAAATCTTGGCATTTTTCTCCTAATCCACTACGGCGCAAAAAAGTAGAAAACACCTCCCGATCATCGGCACACTGACAAGAACAACGCAACAAAAGTTACGGCAATCTAGAGAGAACTTACTCAGGGTAGGGGAAGAAGGAGAAGCAGCAGCTGAAGTAAGAAAGAACCGACATCTCGTCGAAGAAAAATAAATTACCCTCGTCTCTTTCATGTAAAGAACTACCTACTCAATGTCAAAAAATTCTTTCCGTGTAATGGCATGTATCACATGTTTTGAACTCTTTGAGAAGAAAAAAACGTTTCTTTTTTTTTGTATCGGGGGGAGGATCTCGGAAGTACGACAACGACGACGACGGTTTTTTAATGCTATCGGGTGGGGGTTCCAGTGTGGGCTCTCGACACACAATCCGTCGCGCGTTGCAACCCTGCAGCCCACTGCTGATCCCACGGGACTTCGGAACCCCAGAAGCCCCTCCACACTCGGAGAGATCATGTCCACCACCACCAAAAAAAATTTTGTCCGCGTTTCCAACCCAATGGCCCGTTTTTCTTCTATCTTTTCGTTTCGGGGCCACTCAAGAAACAAAAAACAAAACAAAAAACACCCCGCGTTCATACGAAAAAATTTCTTCCGAACCTCGAACTTTTGACGTTCCATCCCCCACGGAAAAAACTTGAATAAAAACACGGGAGATCAAAACCTCGGGCCTACCATGCACACGCAATTTCGGAGGTGAGGGACAACGCCGAATATCGAACAAATTAGGGAAGGAAATCATAAAAAAGAAGATTCGGAACGGCTTCTTACAAGCAAGCAACAATAAAATCCTCTCGCCTTCACTCGGGATAAATTCTTCTCGAAAAAAAAAACACAGCGGAGCGCTTGTCAACGAGGGAACGATTACCTGCCCGGATTTCGTCTGGTGATTTCAAGAAAAACAAAAAAATCCAGACGGCAAAAATGTTACGTTCATCGCTCAAAGAAGCTTCTTTTTTTCTTTTTTCCGCCGAAGCACACAAGGTCAGTTCATCCTCGCCAACTGCTCCTTCCACAACAAGGTCCATCGCCAAGCGAACAACGAGTAACAAAAACCTCAGCATTAAATCATCTTTTCCAAGCAAAAAAAAATCTTGAAAGCATCTCAGACTTGAACCAGTCGGTAAATGTGGTTCTGTGCTCCGTGTTCCGATGTCGACACTTCAAAAACGTAAGCAATGCACAGCAGCGTTTCATCGGTGTCTCGATTTGTAACCACCTGGAAAAGAAACAGAAAAGTCAAATGAAATTTTACGTAAAAAATTCTTCCTACGAACTAATTTCATAAAATGTCATTCCTCGGCATGATACAATGATTTACCTGGCTACTCAACTGGCAAAGACGGCATATGACTAACATATACGTCAAAATTCGTTCACATTCGAGTCAAGTTCACGCGCTACTAAAACGGCAAAAATGCGATTATTTTAAGGTGATACGAAGATACAATTATGAAATTTGTTCCAAAATCAAAAGGTTTGAAATTGAGCAAATTGAAAAATCCGGACATCTGTGTTATGAACACGAGAATTCGGCACAAAAGAACATTTCCTCCCTCCTCGGGACTACACGCGGTACATGAGAGACGAGAGAAAATGAGTAGCACCTAATGATCAACATTTATGATTTTTTGAAATGGAGAGGATAATCAAGTACGATCTTGACAACCTCAGGAAAACTATTTTTCACCTGTATCGTCTGTTACATAAATACTGCAGTGAGGAAGTACAGTACTATATTAAATGAATCATACTGCGATTTGCCATGAAAAAGGCGAAATTGTTCCTATTCCTTTCCCAATCGAAAAATACTTGTGGCTCTCCAAATGATCCCAGCATTCATCTTTTCCCTTCTTTTGTCAGCGTCCTCTTTTCTGACTCAAACTTCACAGTTTTACGCCCATAATTCAACATAGATTACATTTTTCAGGAAATTATAGCGCAGAAATCATCAATCCCTCGGAAATAACTCATACCTGGAGGATGGTGAAGTTCTCGAGGACGGAATTCTTCATATAAGTTTCCGGTAGGTGCTTCAATTTGTGGATGAAGTTCATCATGTACTCGCACATTCGAGACCGGTTGATGCGGTACACGAATCGTCCGTTCTCGTACTTTGCGTATTCCGTCTCCACCTTCTCCACGATTTGCTTGCCAAACGAGCATGCTTTTGTCGAACACTGAATCGTCATATTTACCGGACTTTCGTAGCTATAAAAAAATAAAAATAAGGCAATGAAATAATGATATGTGTCTCGATCAACGAGATATTGAAAATAATTCCTCCCGAAAGATACGATTTCAAAATTTTGGTGGCGGAAACCACTCTTAAGATTGATTATCGAGATGGAGATGATGACGAAAACTCGACCACATTTCTTACAATAGCCGGTGAAATATAAAAATGTCCACGAGACAACCTGACTTCTTCACGATAAGAAAAATGCCGACTTCTCAAAAACCTTTTGAAGAACAAATATTGGCTTTACGATTATAAATGTCAGGTCAACATAGCACAGATATTTCAGAACGTTCGTAACTCGTGCTCTAATGATATCGAGAGGGTTTGGTATATCCAGTATCACGCCAAATCGCTATTAAACTTGCATCATTCTGAATTGTACAGGACATCAATCATAAAATGAGTCAGTTGGCAGTAGACAAAAGATCTCAGGTCTTTTATCACTTAAAAAAATAATAATATCGTCCTTCCCGAGAAATAGAAGATAGGTAATACACTGTTCAGTATATTTTTCCCGGGAATGGGATACACGCTACAGCTTATGATAATCGGTAATCGTTTCAGAGAAAAGCTCAAGGAAATTTTTGCTTTCGGATTTGATTGTGATAATTGAATATCGAACGGTTGGGACGGATTTAACATTTTATTATATCTCGAATGTAGATCAGCTTCAAAAGAATTCGACTTCATGAGAAGATTGGGAGAATCGTGAATTAGTTTAGAAACCTATTGATTCTCCGAGATGAATAAGCGCATATTTCCTCTGCACTAAATGTGAAGGAAGTGTCAAGGGATTATTCAATAACTAGAAGGACATGAAGTGGCGGAGAAATAAGACAAGAGATTTCAAAACAACTTCACCACAAATCCAAGAAGAAATGGAACAGGTAAAATTCATGGGAATTGCCCTGCCTTTTCACTTTTGTTGTATAGTGTTAAAATAATTTTACCTTTCAGGCGGCAGAAAATAATTTCACGCAAACCCCTGACAAATTCAAACACGTGTAACCATAGAAAAATGAAAATCTTCCACCGAATTTTTCATCTGGGCTCATCTGAGGTCAGCAAAGTCTTGCAATTTTGGAAACAATAGTTCCATTTCTTTTAATTTCAAGAAAAGACGAACGTACATGGAGGTAACGCCGTAAAAGTTCCCGGGTTCCTCGGGCTGCCCATTCGTTGTGTAGTTGAGATCACCCCAGAACTTGACGAGGAAAAATGCATCTTGCGGGCCTTTCTCATAGAGCTCTCTTAAGCCGCCCTTCTTGTCGGGGAATTTGTCGCAGACTTGCTTGATATCGATCGACTGCAATCATTCAACAACAAAAAAACACGTCAGTGAAGAAGCACTCCCGGAATTAGTCAAAATACCACACGAAACTCACCTCAAGCAAGGGGTCTGAATACGTCGGCGGCGGTCCTCCGAGATGTACGAAAAGGTGCTTGTGATACTGAAAATAAAAAAGGGGGGACGAAAGAACGCGTTAGTTGATACGGATTTGTCACGCACACGCAATATCGTCATTATCAACAAAATCCGCACCAGAGAACGAAAAATATAATAATAATTCGGCTCGAAGAATTACGAGGAAACGTGTAATCCTTATTCCTAGTCTGGAAATTCGTGGAATGCATCAGTCCGACGTCGAACAAAGTTCGATCAAAACCGCCTACCGAAGGAGCAAATGCTGTTTCTAGGAAAGGTCTTCCGACTCGTCAGGAAACCCGGATATGGCATTTCCACGGGGATCAATTCCGAAGTTCTCCGAAAACCTTCCCTCACGCAATATTTTTTTACGCGTTCATAATTACTACATGCACTGATGATTATCATAGCATAGATTCGTTCACCTCAGGAAAAATGTTAGAGACACGTTCGAATCTTACGCACTCAACTGGCACTTTCATCTGAACATGAAACGTCTTTTTTCTTCCAAAATGTTGCTTTCAAATTTGGTATGTCGTGTACGCATAATATTCCATGGCGACTTACATTCGCAGAAGCGTATGACAATACGCTATGTATATGAATGCTTGTGACCAACACAATCTTCTAATAAAAAAAGCATTGGCATTCAATTGAAGAAAATGTTATTGGCATTCTCCACATGAAGGTCACGAGAGTGAAAATCCTGATATCCTTCAAAACGTCATGAAGCTCAAAAAAATTTATGGACTCACTGATTTTGAGGAAAGCAGACACAATTGAATTGAGCCTTATTTTCGCAGTAAAATGCTTTTTTAATTTTGAGGCGCACGAAAAACGAGTGAGTATTTTACTACTGTATAATGGATGGTATCTCATATTCAAGTAAATACTGTACAGTAATTTTGATTAGTGAAAATTCATTCGTACTAATACTACTACTACTACTGTACCTCCCTAAAATTTCACCCACGTTCTCTCAATAGTTGCACCTTTAGCAGCGATAATAACGGCAACCTAACTAACCAAAAACTGAACAAATTCTCAGAACTTTTTGACAAAGGGAGAAGCCCTTTTACAAGCAATTTATAAGGCAAATTCCCTTCGAAGTGAAAACGGGCTTTGACCACATGAACTTGACTTGGAAACTGAAGTGAAGCTCGAATGCGGAATCCTTTAGACCTAGTCTTTATCCAAAAATTTATTTTTTGGGACTCCGTAAATTTTGCATTTCCTGACTCGACCTTAACATTGAGTTATGGACGTGATTTACTAGATTTTTACACATATTTTGCACGCTCTACTCAACAAAATTGGATTGCATTTACCTTTCCTTCGTTCTATTTTAATAGAGCAGCTGTCGTTCCTTTGATTACTTTGCGGATGTTGAAGCACTGTTGGACTAGCTTAAGTTAGGCTCATGTGACTTTCTAAAGAAATGATCAATTTTATAAGAAAGCAGTTGCAGCCATAAAAATGCGTAATGCATAGACCACCTTTACCACAAATTACACGTCCACGCAAATTCAATTTTTACGCAACTTTTTGTTCAACACGAAGGAGCGCAATATCCCAGGTTAAAACCTCGGAAAAGATCACAGTAGATACGCAATTTGGCAGAATTGCCCCCTCGCTAAATCGCTCTTACCCGATGGTCTCATTCGAAGCCCAAGTGGGATCAATTTTCAGTAAAGTTCGGGCTTTTCCCCTCAAGCAGCACTCCCAGGTTTTCTTTCAAGGATGTGTGGGAGGGGTTCAGGGCAACTGATGAGGCACTTACTTCGAACGACCACTGATCTTGGTCAGCGATCACTTTATTTCATCTTTATTCTTTTGCTTTTGATGATATGATGTTTGCTAATAATTTTCTGAGAGTCAACGCTCGCGGCTCCGGTGAGAAAACATAACTTCGAACGACCACTGATCTTGGTCAGCGATCACTTTATTTCATCTTTATTCTTTTGCTTTGGATGATATGATGTTTGCTAATCATTTTCTGAGAGTCAACGCTCGCGGCTCCGGTGAGAAAACATGGACTGCAATCGAAATTCGAATTCATAATCATGGAATATTGATTCATTTTTATTACCCAAGATGAGTGCGTTTTCAAGCGATTAATCAGGCTACTCGTTTTTTTCTTATTATGTGCTGAATAAGATGCTCAAATATCGCAGAAGACTCAGGTTTTGATGCAATACAAAAATCAGGAAGTGTCTTAGAATTCATAACGTTTCGTACAAATTAAAAATGCTCGTTTATGACGTGATTTAAAATGTAAACCCAGTCAATTGATTCACATCCGTTCAACTTATCAAAATGTGTGTATCATAGATATTACGGTCCGAGAATTACATAATCAGAACTACATAAAATAAAATAAAACACACGCAAAATAACGCACGACAGAACGAAGTGGTCGCCATAATATTCGACCGAGGTATGTTC